>CACVCL010029654.1:0-65969 GCA_902729485.2 Mus minutoides | reverse complement strand
GTGCACACTTCTGGAGGTGAGTGTGTAACAGGGTTAAGGTGCACACTTCTGGAGGTGAGTGTGTAACAGGGCTAGGGCACACTTCAGGAAGTGTCTGCCCACCATCTACACTCTGCTGTTACAGGACTTAGGGGAGCAAGCACTGTGTGCGTCCTTGGCTGCTCTGTGCTCTGTCCTCCCATCTGAGGCAGCATGGACCCAAAGGACAATGGACAACCCCTGGGACCCACTAGAGCAGAGCTTCGTGTGGCCCCACCATCCCCACCAGAGCAGACCTCGGCTCCCGGTTCCTCCTGAGCAGGCTAACGAAGGTCTCGATTTCTTTGGCCGTGATGTGTTTCTCCAGTAGTTTGCGGTTGTTGTGTAACAAGGCTGTGATCGTATCTTCTGCCAAGATATCATAGCCAATCTGGGACTGCATAACACAGAAGTTCTTAGCGATGTACTCCTGTTACGAGAAAGAGAGAGGGAGAGAGAGCGAGAGAGAGCGCCATCAGGATGTGCAGCAGACTGCCTGGAAGCAGCGGCCTCCCTGAGCGTCAGCAGCTCAGATCAGCTGAGCCACAAGAAAAACCCAGAGAAATTTTTCAGAAAAAAAAAAAAAAAAAAAAAAAAAAAAAAAAAAAAAAAAAAAAAAAACAAGTAAATAATTTTCAATAAAGAGAATTCCTTGACAAAGGAAAAGTTATCTGCAGTCACAAAATTTAAACTGTTACAGAAGACTGAGGTTGGAGTATGGTGGGACATGAAAGGCTCAAGGCTCCCTCCTCAGTACCACAAATAACTAGATAAATAATTAAATAATTAAAAGCTGTGTCACTGATCATTATTATTAAAATGGGTACTGACACTCTTGCAACTGACAGAAACAAATCCAAATTGAGTTTTCATACCATGCTAATGTAGAATTTCCCCCAACCTGCACGAGGCCCTCTGACTTTCCCAGAAATCATAACTATCAATTGGTTAGATGATAATTTCACATTTTAAAAAAAGGAGAGAGAGAGAGAGAGAGACCTTGTGAGTTGTGGGCCAAAATGTTATTTTAGCAGTGTGAGAGAGAGAATGTCACTGAGAGTTTCAGTAACGCATTATTTACATCTACTCCTTATTCTTTGTTTAATGGTGTGTGTGTGTGTGTGTGTGTGTGTGTGTGTGTGTGTGTGTGCATGTAATCTCTGTACCACATGCATGCAGTACCCACAGATGCCAGGAGAGGGTGTCATATGTCCCAGAATTGGAGTTACAGGTGGTTGCAAGCCCCCATGTGGGTGCTGGGGCCTGAAGCAGCCAGTGCCCTAACCACTGAGCCGTCTCTCCAGACCTGCTCCTTGTCCCTCACACTCATTCCACTAGGTCCCAAACCACGATCACTTGTCGTCACAGCTGTGTGCCAGCCATACATCCATATAACCTTAGAGCAAGGAGTGTACCCTCCTCAGTGACAAAGGCTCTCCATTTCTGGGGGTTTTTCCTTGGGAATGCACCTCTGTTTCCATGATGAGATAATTTGCTGATTAGAAAGTGGCTTTTGCCTTGGGCAAAATATACTGGAACATTTCTACTCCTTGAAAGTGATCTTGGTTACACAAATCTAATTATAATCTAGGCAGCCTTTTATGGTCTTTCAGAGTGATGGCTTGCTGTCGGGCAGCCAATTAACTAAAGTAAAACTCTCCTGCAGTGTATGGCTTTAAAGCTACATATTGATTTACATACTTTTATGACCACCAGAGTCACACTTCCAAGATGAGGCCAACTTCCAAGGTGTTGATAAATAATTAAATGAAATTAGAGGTACTGTTGAGTTCTCTAAATAATAATAAACCCAGACACAACATTAAAGGCCTGGGTTAGCACTAAATCATATATGAAGTCTTTATTAGAATATAAAGGAAAAGAATAAAATACAAAGCTTTCTGCCTACATTTTTTTTTTTTGATTTTTCAAGACAGGGTTTCTCTGTCTAGCCCTGGCTATCCTGGAACTCACTTTGTAGACCAGGCTGGCCTCGAACTCAGAAATCCACCTGCCTCTGCCTCCCGAGTGCTGGGATTAAAGGCGTGCGCCACCATGCCCGCCCGGCTTCTGCCTACATTTTTAATCCCTTGTTCTATAAACCACCAGAAAGCCGCTTAGAGTATTTACCCTGGACCATCTCTTCTCGACCTGTCATTTGGGGGTCTAGTGACTCTTTCACAGGCATTACCTAAGTTCATCAGAAAACACATATATTTACATTACCACTCACAAAAGTAGCCAAATTACAGTTATAAATGGTAATGAACATAATTCTATGGTTGGAGGCCACCACAGCATAAGGAAGTGTATTAATGGGTCACAGCACTGGGCAGGTTGAGAGCCACTGTCCTAGAGAGATCAAATTCCTGGGCAGAGCATCTTAGAGAGGGACTTACTGTGACTCAAGATCATGGGAAACAACTCACTGTGGTAGGAAACCAGGACAGAAGAAGGTAGGCTGGTCACCTTGCACTCAGTAAGAAGGGTGGGGGCCGGTGCTCAGCTGGACTTCTCTTTTTATTTAGTTCTCTGCCCACCGCATGGGACAGAGCTGTCCACACTCAAGGTCTTCCATCTTCAGGAAAGACCTAGAAACACCCTCGCAGACCTGCTGAGAGGTGAGTCTCCTCTGTGATTCCACCCAGCTCAAGCTGAGAGAGAAGACCATCTTCACACTGCTTCTTGCTGAATTTGAAGCAGTCTTGATTTTTACTCTTGACTGTTCCACACACATATACAGTATACTGTGGCCATATCCACACACATATACAGTATACTGTGGCCGTATCTGCCCTCAATTATCCTCTCTTCATGACTCTCACTCCTGCCAGACTCCCCTTCTTCCCCCCAGTTATTCCTGTCTTTTTGTGTGTGTAAGCCTTATGCAGGTAGCCACATCTGCTGTGTGTTCATGAACACAACACCAGGCCCAGAAGACAGGTACGCACATCCCACCTTGAGTCTAAGACTAAGAACGAACACGTGTTCATCTCCACAGTCCTTATAGATGAGATACCCACACAAAGCCAGTCCTTGCAAAGTCCAGATTCTGCCTCTTCCGGTCTATACTTTAACAGCCACCAAAGTCCACGCTGAGGCTCTGGACCCACCTGGTTCTTCCTGTAGTCCTGCTGTGAATGCCGCAGCACACGGTAGCAGAGGCGCAGCACATACTTGTACGGGGCGTAGCGCTGGTCGCCCAGGTCCTCCAGCCTCAGCATCGAACCTTCTCCAGCCTTCTCCTTGAAAGGCGCTTTAAGGATCCCAAACACCTATAGGAATTTAAAAAAAAAATCCTCCTGTTTTGATGGACACACGAGCATGCTTTGCACCAAATTTGCATCTTTAACAGATAACACGGACTTAAAAACACTGTAGAAATATGTGACTGGAATTAACACAAAGGCTCCCCACTTCCTGCTTAGCGGGGGAAGACGTTAGTGGTTGTTAGTCCTGGATGATGAACACGAACAAACCAAAACTCCAAAGCTTATAAGAGTACCCAAAGTCAACAACAAATCCACTACATCAATAGCATAACTGATTTTATTAAGAAATTGTATTTTATTAAGATGGTAAATACTTAGGTGTTTGTATGAACCTACACAGAAATATTCAGATGAATTAAAATATGTTTTCTATATGTTTTTATTATTCTGTTATTTTTTGGTAACTTCCCCAAATTAAAACAATATAAAGAACGTGTACACTTTTTTAACCTGAAATTTACATCAGGTAATGGTTTCCAAATGTCACTCTCACCTTGTTCTAGGCAAAAGGAAATAACTCCAAATACACATGCACCAATACCGATGATTCTAAATACATGAAATTCTCTCTGAGCCCCTTCACCCCTTCACCATTCACAGTATGCAGATAAATGGCCACAGGATTGAATGCATCAACAAAAAGCCACAAGAGAGATTCTGGAGATGTCCCCACACCCACACACCCCATCTCTCACAGGGAGCCAAATTCTTGCTAGTTCAGGGAGCATGAGAAAGAAGTATGAGGCGGTAACTCTGTCTGAGGAGAGCGTCCTGAAGAGAAGCCGGCAGGCTCAGAACATTCTCCAAGAAGGATCATGTGATCAAGGCCATGAGCCTTGAAACAAGAATTCAAAATGGAAAGGAACTGTCTCTTGGAGTTCATGAAATATGAGTGTATGTTTCCGTAAGGCTTTTATGTTCTCAAATTTCTTTTTGCAACAGGTGGAGATTATTTCAGGGATCCACAACTGGTCAAAATGCAGTGACTGCATGGCCCTGAGGTGCTCAAGTCTGATTAATACAACTGCACACATCCCCTACACCTGAGGCCCAGAAAGCCACGGAAGAGAAGGTAGAAAGATTGCAAGAGCCAGAAGAAGAGGACAACTGCTGTGAGATTGTACCTTTTATGTGTGAACTATGAACTCTAAACAACACAGTTGCCTGAACAAGACCAGTGTAAGGACAGGTCCAGTTAACATGTAAACTTGGATAAGAGAAATTCCATATGACCCCTCCCTCAAGCGAAGAGCTAGAGGTGATAAGGTGCCTGCTCCAGGGACCAGGTCCCACACAGGTTGTCTAATACCAAGTGGTCAGCGCTGGACACAAATGAGTAATGCTAAATAAAATCAGTAGGTTGTATATACATATAAAAAATGAACTCGGTAGGTTGTATACACATATAAATGTATATACCTATAATAATGATAGGGGTAAATCATGCATTTGGAAGAGAGAGCACTTGGAAGGGGAGAGGGTAGAGCAGAAGTAAGATACATTCATAAATGTATGTATGAAGTTCTCAAAAAATAATATTATTTTTGAAAAGAAGAATTTTATGTTCCCTAGACCTTGAATTATTCTGTATTTATATTATGAAATAAAAAGTTGGGCACAGCAGTTAATGTGCTCATAACTCACTCGAGGTCCTAAAAGTCCCTGAAATCAAATGCTTTCTGGAAACAATTTACTGCTGTCAGAAAGACTTTGTCCCTGAGACCTGGAACCTTTACTTTATTTCATGAAAACACTGTTTTCAGACATTCTGTGGATCTCAGCCACACTCTGTCTTCAGTTTTCCTTTCCCAACTCAGCATGGAATGTTAATTAATGTTAATTAATTAGTGCTATGATCGGTATGTCTTTAAGGCTTTTCCTTGAGGCTATATGTAGTTGACACAAAGCTAATTATTTTAATCACTATTTATTATATTTATATAAAAATATAATTTGATATATTAACAAAACAATAAGATGTGTAACTGCAAGAATGTCCGTGTGCACATTACTAGGAAGCTAATTAATTGTGCACTTGAGAGTTCTGGACCAGACTCACACACCTTCCTAGCACAGACAGAAGCAGGTGGAATCGTTCCAAAGTCATTTGAAATTCCAGTCAAAAGTTTTTCCAAGGCAGATTCTGCAGATACTCTGACCACACTAGCATTTGGTGATATGTGGTGGATGCCTCAAGGCTGTCCCCCTCATGGTCCCTAACTCCCAGAATTCTCTCTGGCAGTGATTGTAAAATTGCTTTCAGCCAATCGCAGAGAACTGATGGATATGGTGGTGTCTGCGATAATGTCTTAAAGACTCCATAGCTGAGACTGGGTCTCTCTCCGTCTCTGGATCTCTCACCCTTAAGGGGAACCATCTTCCTTTGGAGACCGGAGCCCACCACAGTGAGGAGGACACAGCAGGAGCTTGAGGCAGTTTTCACTGTGTGCACAGCCAAGGTCAGAACAGCAGTGCTGTGCTCAGATCTTTCTCCACTTTACAGTCCCAGATCTCCACCCCAGGGGAGGGGGGCTGAGGGAAGGGAATGGCTTAGAGTTAAAAATGAGTCTTCCAACATCAATTAACCTTATAGGCAGGTTCAGCAACCCATCTCCCCAGAGTCTGTCAAGCTACAGCTAACACCAACATTCACAGGGAGGCAGGCAGTGCCTTGTCTGGAGACAGACTTGTACTAAACTCTATGAGCAATCCGGGAAGTAGATCTCTTCCCAGTCCACCCTTGAGATGACAGTCACCCCACTTAACACCTTGACAGTCCCTCTAAGAATTCCCCTGAGCAAGCACCACCCCACGTGAAATAAATGTATAGGGGTCGTTTGTTACACAGCAAGGCATGACTGATGGCAAAGAGCTCACTGAGGCTGCAACTCAAAACATAACATATGCAAGTTTGGCTCCTTAAGCAACTTACCTGTGCCAGTATATTCTGTTCCCTCATTAGTTTCTGCCGTTCCCGGTTTGGCTTGGTGATGACCACATCCAGAACATCCTGCCCATTGTTGGTCACGTCAGCCACAAAGAAAATGAGGTCTTCCAACAACTTAGTCACAAACCTATCACATACCAAAAAAAGATTGTGATAATTTTAGACCATTAAAGATTAAGTCTAAGAACAAAAACACTAAGAAAGCTAAACCCTTTTAAAACATATTTAATCAACAAACTATAATGTTGAATGCAATTGCTACTCACCTGAACTTTCACAGTATTTCCACCCACCCTGTACTACAACGCCAACTCTATCAATTATTGGCAAACAGTTATTAAATAAAATCCTGTGAATCTCAAGGACCAGTGGGCTGGGGAGAGAATACAACTGTGAGTTAATGCCTTCTAAACACTGTTCTTAAAAGAACCCCCTGACAGACACCAGGCGATGTCACCCTCTGACACACACAACATAGCAGGTTGGAGAGAGCCTGGAGCTCTCTGCTCTCAGACTGGCTCTCTGCTCAGTGCACATTCAGCTTGAACATAAATCTTGGCTCTTGCTGGACAGAACTGGATCTGGTGTTTAGACATGAAAAAAAACGGCTCAACTTTGTCATGACTCTTTATTATTCCTAAAATAGGTAATAGTTAATGGGACAATTAGAAGAGCATTATTTTATATATTATTCTATAAAATCTTATTTTTTATAAATAGTAATGTTTTATATTTTATACATATATGTGTATATAATGTACATATATAATATATGTATGTGTTTTATATAAAAATATACTTATATGTGTATATTTATGATAAGTGAGACCTGGCTGGAATTGTTATTTAGGTCTAATATCAGTTCCCTATCCGAGATGAGTAGCTGTCTGTTCACATACTCCTAAGAAAAGCCATGCAACAGACTTCCTATCAGATTTAGCAAAGTTAGATAAAATATATATTATGTATTTTAAAAGACGCACACCTGAAAATAAAAAAGACCACATGAGTCAAGGACAAAGTAAGAGCCAGGAGCAGCAAATGGTGCACACCTTTAATCGGGCACTCAGGAGGCAGAGGCAGGGGGAGCTCTGAGTTCTAGGCCAGCCTGGTCTACAGAACAAGAGGGAGTTCCTGGACACCCAGGGCTACACAGACAAAGCCTGTCTCTCGAAAACTGTGAGGACGCAAACAGAGGCCGCCTTGCAGGACCTCAGAAATTCAGAGCCCCGCATGGGCTGCAGCTAGGTGGGCACTGAAGAGACAGGAAGCACACAGAGGGGGTCTCCCTGCCTGTGAACACATGACTCACATGCCCCCTCTTACCAGAGGAGACACAACATCGAACCTCCGTGTGGACTGGTAGAGAAGAGGCAGGTGTTGGCTATGCCACAGCAGATAGAAAATGAATGAGCACGGAAAGGAAAGGCAACATTGTCCCACCTAAGAGAAGCCTGCATAATTAAATCACAAAACACAGAGAAAACTGACATTAGAAAAGACAGCCATCAAGCTAAAACTCAGAAGGTTGATTCATCGCTAGTAAAACCCAAGTAACAAAGCCATTCTAAATGACATTTAAATGAGTGTGTTGTCAGCCCTCAGCAGATAAAGCAATTACTGCAAGAGAACATAATTTAAAACGGCAGATGTGAATGAAGGGTGGTTGGGTGAGGCCAAGAATCAGCAGAAATCTGAGCAATAAAATATACAGAAAATTACCTATATGTAATTATAAGGCAGTACCAAAGGGATACAGATAGCAGCATACCTAGATTTTAAAAAGCAGATTATAAAGAGAAAAAGAAGTTAAAGAGGTCAAGGTCATTATTGGGTACACGGAATTCAAGGACTCCCTGGGGCTATGGGAGGGAAGGGGGGAGGAAGAAAAGGGAGGGGAGGAGAGGGGGACCAAGAGGGAAGAGGGAGAGAGGGAGGGAGGGGGAGAAAGGAGGGAGGGAGGGATTGAGGTCCAAGGAGGGAAGAGGAACAGAGGGAGGGAGAGGAGGAGGGAGGGATGCATCATAGTTTACATGACGTGTTTATAAGAACCACCACTCAGCTCTATTCGTTGCATAAAGATATGGTGCTCTTCTTAAGGTGCTGGGTTTGGAAGCAAGTCTAGCACAGTCTCCGGCTGTCTGGATAAACACTCTGTGACTTAGCTATGTTCCAGGTCCCTAGCTGCATAAGGAAGTAGGCCTAGCTGCATGAAGAGGTAGGTACAACAGCCTTTACCTGTGCAGCCCCCAGAGCACACACTGCACGGCCAGTGCCTGGCATGTATCAAGTAAGCGCTGGGTCTCACTGAATTAGCTGCATCTCTGAGGAGCTGTAACAGAGGACCCTCCATGGACAAAGCAGGTCCCTCAGAGACTGCAAGAAGTGTGAGACTTCTCAGGCTCCACACAGCAGTTGACACCTCATGTTCCCTCCCTCCCCATGATGCCCTCCTAAACTCTGTTTTCTTGGCACAGTCATGCATGATACAACCAGGAAATTCAAATGGAAACATATAAGGCTGAAGAAGATGAAGCCTGACACAGGAGCTGCACCCACAGAGTCACTTCCTGAGGTGACTAAAGCAACTCACAGGGAAGAGAGAGATCCAACCACACAGGCTCCTGGAGACAGGCCTGCAGTGTTCTCAAATCCTGCCTTTGACCTTGGTTTCAAATAAAAAGAATAGCTAATAATAACTGCAGTCTCCGTAGGGGAAGAAGTCAGGGTTGTCAGTTAGTCACAGAGTGAATTTTCTATTGAATTGTAAAGTTGAGGGACTAAGAGCCGGTTCACTGCTCTGACTGGCAGCATGGACTGCATCTGGATGAGGGGTGACATCATCAGAAAATGCAACCTCTCCATTTTCAGATGCAATAGCCTAGCTGTTGTTTCTCAGTGAAGCAGCAGGAGAGGCAGGGGTTGGGGAGAGTAAAAAGGTGAAATCCAGGGACACTCTGGTCCTCAGTCGTCCTGAGGCAGATCTGGAGGAGCTGGGTTTCCCCCTGACAGGAACTGGAGAAAACTGGCTGTGGGAGGAGGTACCCAGAAGGGCTGAAAACCATGAATGTGAATCTTCACTGGAGAGATACTTCACTTTACCAAAAGACTCAGAGAGCACGGTAACTTCCTGTGAACGTGGGAGACAGGCAGAGGCAATTCATGGAGACATTCCCATCTGCACAGTGAGATCCATGTCTGCTGTGAGCTGGCTCTGCCCTTCAATCTTCCGTAGCTATAGGAGCCAGTTTCTGCTTCTGGCCTGGGTTTACTGGCCACCACAGGGTGGGCATAAGGACAGGTGTCAAATGAAGGTTCCCACAAGGATGGTAAGAACAGAAGGGAAGCTGAGACCCATTTATTTGACTGCTTGTGAGCATAGCAACAATGTTTAAGTAAGAGGTGTATTGTATGGTATATATCTAAGGTATATGATACAATGTATCTAGAATGTATGCATTTAGTGACAGAACACTCAGAGTATTATAGCACTCATATCCATCCTGTTTCTTCCCTACCCAACCTAGAGCTTATTAGGTTCACCCATGCCATCACACATACATATAGTTCATTCGGGTTCCTGGCTGTATGGTACTCCACTCTATGAGCATAGAACTGTTTTAATCTTCAACTATGACAAACATGGATAGCCTCCAGTTTGGGTTTGTTTAAAACAAGGCTGGACATTTTTGCCCTTGTGTTCTGGGCTTATTTTGGACAAATGTTCAAGAATGTCCAACTGAGGAATGAACCAGTGAGCCACAGAACCCGTTTCTCTGACTTTACCATTCCTGGCTGGGCTGTTTAGCAAGGAGCCAATCATCTCAGTGGCTGTAGGTGAGAGCTCTGGTGTGCATGGCCAGAGACTCAGCAAATATCTCCTTAACTGTTCAGATTCAAAGTCTGCAGCATATCACCAAGAGAAGAAGAGGGAGGAGTCTATACCCTGAGGCCATGAGAAACACCAACAGTCAATCATGTGACTGGATCCCCCACTCACTATTTATGTAATTTTACCCAGGTAGAGTTTAACCTCCATTTCCTTTGGGCAAAATGGGAATGGCTATTGAAGCATTACATGAAGGCCTGGGTTTGGTTTTCAGAGTTACTGTACCTAACATAGCTGATACAAAATGGATTTCTAGCAGCCATTATCCTTGTTCTCACACATTTAAAAATAAGTAAGTTGGGAATCAAGAACCCAGTTTCTCTGGGTGAGTGGCTCAGGCAGAGCATATGAAAATGTATAATATGTAAAAATAACAAGAAAACACAAAACTCAAAATCCAAACATATTCAAGTATTGTCATGTGATCCCTAAAAGCTTTCAAAATAAGAGCAGAAAGAAATTTAAACTTTATTTTCAAGCCAAGATAAAATGGAAAAAGTAAGTATACCATCAGACATTTTTAGGTTCTTTTTTTAAAATTTTTATTTATGTGTGTGTTTCTGTATATGTGTATGTGCATGTGAGTGTATTGCCTGTGGTGGCCAGAGGAGGGTGCCAGGTCCCTCAGACCTAGAATTACAGGTTGTTGTGAGCCATCAGGTGTCTCTGCTGGCAAGAATTCTTCACTGCAGAGCATCATCAGATGTGAGGCTGCTACTATGGAGAATACTCTAAATGTTCTGTTAGAGTCATCTGGTTTACTGTAAAAACTAATTGACTGCGAGCACGTGTGTGTGTGTGTGTGTGTGTGTGTGTGTGTGTGTGTGTGTGCACTCCTGCATGCAGTGGTGGTGGCAGTGGTGGTGTTTGTTTGTTTATTTGGGGCTTTAGGTGATTTTTTTTATTAGTTTTGAGGATAAGGTCTCGTGTAGCCCTGGCTGGCCTTGAGCTTGCTATGTAGCCGAGGACAACCTTGAACTCCTGGTCCTCCAGCTTCTACCTCCTGAGTGCTGAGACCACAGGCCTTTACCCCCAAGCTAAGGTTGACACCCAATGACTCAGAGTCACATTTGAAAGCCTCTCACCTCCTCTCGTTCTGCGTGATGCTGCCGTTCTCCAGCTTCTTCACCGTGGTGGCCAGCACTTTGTTGGCATCGTTGGCAAAGTCCAAGTCTCGGACCTCAGACAGCGGGACGCACACAATGGCAAAGGCTTCTTTGTCTTCTTTGGTCTGGCAGGTCCCAATCTGCAACACGTGTTTCCATTAAACTGCAAGGTCTGGAGACCATGCTCCTCAGTACCGAGACGCATTGGGAGGGGGTGGATGAAACAGAGAAAGGCTAACTCCTGAACACAGCATCCTCAAGGAAAGGCTTCAAGGTTGAGATGGCTCACCACGCCCATTTCCTGCACTGGAAGAGTGTCTCTTTCACATGCCCTCCCTCTTCCTCAAATACTTCCAAGTAGAGAAGATGTGTCTGGAATCCTCTTGTACCTTTCTGATATCTGCACCCCTCCCTCCTGAACCACAGCCCTGCTGCAGCCCCTGGGTCAGAGACCTGATGAATTTTCAGCCTCTCCGGGTTCTCTGAATCCCCAGCCACACTTACCTTCAACATGACAGGCCTTTCTTCCTCTGTGTCTATGGGGATGCTGGTGCTCGTTACCCAGGTGTTGGTGCACAAGTGCCTTAACCGCACATAGGAGTTCCTGAAAGCAAGCGATATAAAAACATGTAGCTCTGGAGAGATGGCTCAGAGGGCAGAGGTGCCTGCTGACCAATGATGGGGACCTGAGTCCAATCTCCAGAATGCACGTGAAGATAGAAGGCCAGGACCAACTCCACAAAGCTGTGCTCTGACCTACACACACACACACACACACACACAGACACACACACTGTCAATTAAAACCCTTTGCATATAGGCATATTCAACAGATCCATCTGTGATATGGACACTAAGTGTCTTAGACTAGCAACTGTCTCAGGATCCATCTGGAATAAGAAATGATCCCTGGATTCAGGCTGCTTTGGAGCACACAGCTTCACTTCCTAAGCCATCAGCATTGCCAGAAACATTTTTCAAAACTGCAAATCCTAAGACCTCACTGGTCCACATTCAGACACTGTGGAGCATGGTCAGCAAAGACTACTTTATTCTATCCACAGACAGCTACTAACCAAAACACATTTATAGCCCCAAATCACAGAGCTGCTGTGGCCATTGAAGGCGTAACTCGGGGCAGCTAAATAAATAAACCATTCTGAGTGGCTTGACAGGCACATACCCAAGACCTGAGTAAAGGGTGAGCAGTGAGCTGCGTGTCCCTCTAGTCCAGACCTCATGTCATAAACCACGTCCTTCTCTGTCCAGCTTAGTGGCAATTCCCTGATTTCTCTGGTTTCATTGCTAATATTGGTTTTTAGTGTAAAAACTCTGACTCTGGTTCCTAAGTAAGATAACAACATGACTAGAGAAGAAAATGGTTGTCAAGGTTACAGGGAAGTACAAAGAATGAAGCCTGGCCGTGTGAATAGGAAGACGCCATCAAGAAGCCATCCCTGTGTATGCCAAGTTTCATTTAAATCTGTGAATATCCATGAGTGCAGTGCCTGTGAAAGCCAGAAGAGGGCAGCAGATCCTCTGGGGCTGAAGTTAACCAGTGGTTGTGAGCCACCCTGTGTGGGTGCTGGAAACAGAACTCAGCTCCTATAACGCAGTCTTAGCTAATGACTCTCTGGCCTCGAAAAAAAATGTTTTAATGAAAACACTTGTGGTAGAAAAGCTTCTTGGGGTGTGAGTTATAGTCTGTTTACCACTAATTCAGTATGAAGAATCGACAATGTGCACCACATAAGGTGTCTTTACCAAACACACACACAAGCCTGTGTGCTGACTGCAGGCGCATTTCAACCAGGGGCTCAGATGGGACTCACACTCTACGTGAGCAACGTTTCTGTATTTGACCATTTCCTGAGTCAAGTGTAAAAATTATCTATGTGGGCACCACGGCAGCAACACCTGAAGAGAACGTCACCTCATTTCACGGTGCCCTTTACCTCATTTCTCATTCCAATTACTTCTCCAACGAGAGTGCACAGTGCCTGTTAAGAGCAAAGGCCTATTGCCTATTGTTCAACTTAAAGCTAACACATTTTAGGACCAAACAGAGGACTTGACATCAAAAGCTTCTGGGAAACTCAATCATTATCATGTTCTTGCTGGTTCATAAAAGCAGATAAAACACACAGTGAGTTACAAATACCTACCATGGCAAGCAACTAACTCTTGTCCAAATAACCAGAAATGCCTCTGCCTTAGCGCCCAGAATCCTCTAACAAGGGGATGATAGCGCCTGCTGTGGCTGTCTTTTCCCCTGGTTCCTGAGGCCTGGAAAGTGAGGCAACCACACACGTACCACACACTACATAGTGGCCAGTCCCTCTATTTTGTCCTCACAACTTTTCAACACAGGTGAGTGTCCCTTCTTCAAATTGCTTGTGTGGGATGTTTAAGTGCTACATGGCTTCCACGGGCTCACATGTTTGAATGCTTAGTCTCCAGTTGGTAGAACTGTTTGTGAGAGATTATGAGCTGTGGCCTTGTTGGAGGAGATATGTCATTGGAGATTGGCTTTGCGGTCCCAAAAGTCTTGTCCCATTACAGTTGCCATACTCCTCCCCTCTCCTCCCTCCCCCTTCCCCTCCCAACATGGAAGCTCTTAGCAACTGCTACTACACCACACCTGCCTGCTGCCATGCCCCCCACCATGATGGTCATGCACTCTAACCCTCTGGAACCATGAATCCCCAAATTGAATGCTTTCCGTTACAAATTGCCTTGATCACGGTGTCCCTTCACTACAATAGAAAGAGCAACAAAGACAGCTTACAGAGTAGTTAAGATTCAGATTTTTAAAAAACATTTCAGAGTAGGTGTATAATGAGCTATCTAGAGATGAGACCCAAGACTAGACGTGACATTCATGTGCCTTAGCCATCCCGCCAATAGTGATTTTATACAATATTTTAAGTGCACATGTATTTTAACTGCAGTCCATCACACAGTCGTGTGTAGGATTTCCACTGTGGTATCAATACTGGTTCTTAAAATCTGTCCCTTCTCCAGTCATGTCAGGTTAGATTTTCAGATAAGGGAGGCTTTCCGCCTGGATGCACCCCTTGAGTCAGCCAACACTACTGGGTTGCAAGCTGAAGAGACGATAACCCAGAGTGATAGCATGATCTGCAAGGATTTAGGAACCATGTCACGGAGATGTGCCTGCAGTCAGGCTGTGACACGATCTGGCTGTCTACAGTTTAAGGGAACTGCTGTGGAATGACAGTTCAGGGAAGATTTCACGGTCCCTGCTCCAGGATCAAACCCCGCCTCATGCACTTGTCCTTCTGAGTCACTGTCTCCCAAACTCTGCTGTGTATAATCCCAAAGACACGGTTGCAACATATGCCAGTTAAACCAGTGTCTAGAGAGAGGTAGATGTCAGCACTGGCCACAGATTATCAAGTGTTCCGTTGCACAGGAAAGACTGGGAGCTCTGCTCTAAGCCTTTGATGCAAAATGTCTAGTTTGGGGCTTGCTAGAAAAGGACCCTCTAAGCCCCACTGCAGACCAAGGAAATATAAACTATCTGTATCAGATACCCATGGCTGATTCGGTACAATCTGGATTAACATTTCACCCAGCTGGCTATAGTGTTGCTGTGGAACTCTGTCCTCTGAGCTTAAGAACCATTACAGTCTTCATCAGACAGGCTTCACTGACTGCTAGGATTGGACCTGCTGGTGCTCCCTCATGGGGGTGGGGAGGTTAATTACACCCTCACCTCAGACTCCTGCTACTTGTTCCTGCATTCCCCAACTACATACAATCTCGGGAAGTTCTAGAATACACATGGTAAGCAGTTAGCTGATGGGGGTAGCATCTGTACAGCTATGGGGAGGTTATCATCCATGTCGGTGCCAGAGTTTTTAGTGACATGATTGTCACTCACATTCCTGTAAGAAACCCCCCACTGTGGTCCTGTAAGCAAAACCAGTAAACTCAGTGATTCCCTCACTGGATTTGAGTGGAACCCTTCCTTCAGTTTGTGTAGATGGCTTGGGTTTGGACCTTTGGTCTTTTGTAGGACTCCTGGGTTTGGAGATATTTGTTCAAATCCCTCCAGGAAAAGATTGTACCATAAGAGCTCGAAGTTTGAGAAATTCTGCATTTCATACTGGAATCCGCTGGGTAATGCTTTTTAAAAGATGTTATATCCACATCTCACCCCAAGACTGACTTCCCTCAGAACAACCCAGACCCACTCCTCAGATCTTTCTCGGTCGGTCTGAGAAGACCTGCTCTAACTCAGCTTCTGACCTATGACCTATGACCTATGACCTATCAGAGTTACCCACGATGAAGCCAGGTAATAGCTATGAAGAACCTGACAGGAGGCTTGGCAGGCACAAAAAAAAGTATCCGAGGATTTCAGATGAGGATGTAAGATTGGTTAGTGTTAGGAGTTTTGTTAGCTATAGCTCAGTGAATGACAGCTGAATCCATGTCAACACAAATACTTCCCAACACAGAAGAGGCCTTTGAGCACTCGGGACAGCAGTAGCTAACGCTGTCACAGCAAGACCTCATAACCTTGTGGTGTTTCTATGCCCCTGACTGTGGGTTCTCACCACTTCCTTAAACAAATTCTCCTACGCTGAATTCAAGATAGACACCATTTTTGCTGACTTAGATCTAGAATGACTTAAGTCAGTAATGATTAAGATTCCCCATATAAGAAGGCAGACCTTGGCCAAAGCAGCAGAGGGCGTGTCTTCACAGGCGACATTGGTGAGCAAGTGGGCAGGAGAGATGGGCTCACACTAGGTCACCCAGTAGCAGCTCCCTCACAAACAAGGTAATCACAGAACCTGTGTGACACTAAAGACACGTGTCTGCATTTTTGTGTGGCTTCCCCCAGCTAAACCGCCATCTGCCAGGTCTAACTTCAACACTGCATCATCACAGCCAAATTAGAACCATCCCACGTGGCCTAACAACATGGGCAAGACACACTGTGTCTAAGAAATGAAAACAGTTTAACAAAAATATTCACACTCATGCTAAAGAACCCAATAACCTCTCTACACGGAACCCTGGCTGGCTCGTTCCATGGCCCTTCCTCTTGCTTAGGTCGCACTACACTGGCCTCATCTCAAGCTAAGCCACCTAGAATTTTTCAAGCTGATTCCCCCTCCTACTTCTGCTGCCTAAAATGTTCCTCTCCACTGGGAACCACTCAGCCCGTCCAGTCTTTCCTCAGAGAGGACATTCCTGTACCCTCTGGTCTAAGTTCACCCCCAGAGGTTTTTCTTTGAAGCACTTCACTATCTTTTGACAGGCCTCATGGAGATGGTACTCTGAAGAGACGTTTGCCTCTCCACTTCCCGGTGCACCTACACTGACTAAATCTCTGTTTCTGCTTTTCACTTCTAATTCGGATCTTTTAATTGGCTTACTGAGCACAGGTGGCCAGATCTGGCTTAGGGCACTGGTTGTGACCCACAAGTTCTAAAGCAACCTCAGCTCACATGTTCATTGGTCCCGTGACCCTGTTTCTCCTTTCGATGCCCAGGGCCAGGCCTGCCTGTAACCGACAGCCAACAGATACTTCTTAGCTGGACCACTAACAAGGTGAACAAGTAAATGAGCCAAGTGGGAATCTGTCACTGAAGGAAACAAAATTAAGATTTAAAATGCTATTAGATTACCTTTCATTGCTGTGACCAAAGGCCGCTCAAGTAAATAAATGATTCTAATAAATTTTTCAAAACTCTTTTCGTTTTAATTATTTATACGAATAAAATAAGCTACATTAGTGTGCTCACCTGAGAGTCAGACTGTTTTGCGAGCATTTCCTTCACTCACGGTCTCTTCTACTGTGAAACTTGTATCAGTATTACACTTTTCATTCCCTACTTGTTGGGGAAACTATTCAAAGAAACATCTGCTCAGCCTAACTTTTTACTTATTTATTTATTTATTTATTTAGTATTTCTTTTTACCTCGGAACCAGGCAGTCAGCTCTCTGAAGAGTTGTGGCGTCAAGTTCAAAAAGGGACGCGATGTCATTTCCGTGTGGGACTGAGACCAGGGTGTACATGATCTTCTCCCCTGCCTGGCGTTTTTTCTTTGGTGTAGGAATCTCCCCATCTCTCTGTGGAAGAGGTCCAAGGTTATTCAGATTTAGTGTTAACTGCTCCAGCTAATAGGGACATAAGGTATGAGCTTGCTCAGCGTTCCTTCACTGGGTTTCAGGAGTGTCTATCCTGAATCACCCTTCAGAAGACCAGGGCTCACAGCCTTTGTCATGATTATGGGCAGTTGTACAGCCTAAGTTCCCGGGAGGGGTGGGCTAATCTGAGCACGCCCTCAATTAAGCACAGCAGTTATGGCTCCTTCTCTGATGGCTGTATACCTATTTACAACATAATGATTTGATCCTCCACATTTAAGTCACCAGAACTCTCTAAATGCCACGGACTTAAGAAGACATACAAATTTCCAATGAATATAAGAAAACATGCTCAGTCCCACTAGTTATGGGGGAAAGGTAAATCAAAACCACAGCGAAGCAGACAGCCTCCCACCCGCTAAGGACATGAGGACCTAAGTCCAGAGATAAATGGCCAAAGGTGAGAGCAAAGGAACCTTTGTATCCTGTGGGTGGGATGTAAAGTACTGTGAAAGCATGTGGCCTGGGGACTCTTCCTGCGGCCACGAAGATGTGAGAAAGACGCGGGGTCACGTTCAAGTCACAGATGCAACCCCCACCTCACAAAGAGACCTGCACCCCAGGCTGGCGGAAACACTAGTCCAAAACCCATTCATGTAAACAGCCAAAGGCAGGTGGGCAGACAGACAGATGGATGGATGGACAGACAGACTACAGACAAAAGAAAGGAAGGAAGGAAAGGAGGAAGGGAGGAAGAAAGTGAGTTAAAGGATGTAGATTCATTGGCCCACAAAAAGAACGTGCAGTTTCAGTCAACTGTGAATGGCAGAGAGCAGCTTTCTCTGGAGGCTCCAGACTGTGAAGCCACAGCACTGACAGCCAGTAATAGAGCAGGAAGGATGGGGGGGGGGGGGGGGGGCGGGTGCCAGTGACCGCCAGTAACAGAGCAGGAAGGCTGGGGGGCGGGCGATGAAGGGGCACGTGACCCTCTTGTAAAGAACCAATGGAAGAACATGTGTAACTGCAACATAAAACATTTCCCTCCCTTTCTCATTCCTTCCTTCTTTTTAGACAGGGTCTCCCTAAATAGCCCAGGCTGGCCTCAGACTCACAGCAGCCCTCCTGCTTCGGCCTGCTACATTGTGACATGGAGACTACCACCCCATGAGCCAGAACCACCAAGCCCCAGCGAGCCTGGTTCTGCAACAAGCCACGCTAACCCACTAGCCCAGGAATCCAGGCGTAAGGTCTCTCCATCACCCACTCCTCATGCCCACTCCTCCCAGGGAGCCCCACCCCACTGTGACACTGACGATCAAGTTTCCAACACAGGTAGGACATTCAAAGGACAGCAGGCTGTAAGGTACTTATAATCAAAATACTACTGAGCTCAGGGAGGTGAGCTCTTCTCAGTCACATGGAAGGAAAGCCAGAGTGCAACAGTCTGGTGGAGAGAACAAAAGAAGTTGCAGTGTTCTTGGAAAAGTATTGCATCACTAAAAGAAATACATTACATTGTGTCACAGTTTGCTGACTGAGCCCTCCCAGCTTTTGATGCGCATACTCTTTGGGGGAAAATGTGCTAAACGGGTGCAGCTATTTAGGGCTATTTAGATCGACAGTCTTGACAGTGTGGCCTGTACCTCAGTCCTCTGTGAGTACATACTGGGGTTCAACCCTCTCTTCACCCCACTTTTGAAATGCTAACCAGATGATTTTCTAGAATGACAAGAAGACGTCAGATCTAGATTCCTCTACTGCTCTTCTTGGTAATGTCTCTCTCGGGGGCCCAGCCAGAGTAGCCAGGACCCACCCCACCCCCTGTATTTTAACACTTGCACTGCAATGATTCTTTCCAAAATATGTATTTTAAAAACTCGCTAATTAGGGTTAATTAAAACAAGCCACTGCAAATTGTTAATAGTATTCGAGACTTGTGGCTTTATTGTAACTACCTAGAACACATGGAATGTGTTCTTCTGCTTCTCCATCCTTCCCATTGGCCTTTGCAAAATAGTTCTAATGCATAGAAAATGTCTGTACATAAATAATTTCACAACTGTGTATGTGGAGGAGCATCTGACATGCCTACATGACTTTTACAAGAGCCTTGTTGGACGCTTCCTGCTTCGACTCTCCCACGCTCTGGCTAGTTTATTTAACAAACTCCATTTCATAAACAGTTTGGAAGTAAGCATCAAGACTGCCCCTTAGAATTCTTAAGCAATTAAATATGAATAATGCGTTATAAGCATAGCAGGCACCTGGAAGCTGTTTTTCTGAGCCACAGGCTGGCTTACGACAGGATGGAAGCCTGGCCTCTCTGAACACCTTGCATCTCTGTCTCCTTCGTTTCCACTCAGAAGCTCGCTTGACCCTGCACGTAGGCACTACACACTCAAAGAGCGTCTGTATTCCTTACCTATCTCAGTGCCCTCAGAGACTAAAGGCACAGAGACATCATTCCTTACCTATCTCAGTGCCCTCAGAGACATCATTGCTCTGAGCCTGCAGCCACCTCGGATTCCAAGAGAAGCCCACAAAGGACACACAGTCCCCCGGTGAGGCGAGTAGCAATGAGGGCATTCAGCTACATCCTCAGCAAAGCCATCATTCTGTGGGGACCGATTAGAACACTCAACAGTAACTTCTTCATACCTCCTGTGGAACCTGGTCTGAGAAGTGGTGACCAGACTGAACCCTGACCAGGGCTGCATAGTTACAGCCCAGTCTTCCTCTGTTTAGACCCAAGGCTCCTGTCAGGAGCCTGAAGACAGCCGAGCTCACTGTCCTCTTTCACCTGCTCCTCCTCCCACTGTGGCCACACTGAAAAGTCCCGTCCCTCTGCTCTTCCCTCTCAGTCCTCTCTCTAATTCTTGTGTCAGGATGTCAGGCCTGGCCTGTCAAGACTGCCAGAGTCACCAGAAAACTTTAGTTATACACATAATAATGAATGTAGCTTTGGAAAATAAGAAAGGCAACCCTGCATCTTTACAGCATAAAGAAAATTCTGTCCAAACTCATGAGCTTTGTGAATTCTGATTATAAAACCCTTGGTGTTTAAGGGGAGAAAAAAGGGACACAGGAACTGTAGCTCCCTGCAGAGAATTTTGGAAGTGTCACAGTTTGCCTGCCATCATAAAAATGGAAGAGTAACAAGGGAGCTTAAACAGGTGCCAGTTCAACTCCAAGAAGCTCTCTGACACACCCCCAGCTCAGGAGCCGAGTCTCAGAACACCACCTGGCTGCTTATTAGCACGGGCTAGCTGCTTACCAAACACGCATGTTTCATAAGTTTGTGTATGTGTGGGTGTACATGGGAGTGTGTGTGCATGTTCCCATATGTGGGTGCAGGAGTATGTGTATGTGAGTGTGTAGGTGTATATGTGAGTGTGTATGAGTGTGAGTATGTGTATATGACTGTGTGTGTATGAGTGTTTATGAATGTGTGTATGTGTGTGAGTATATGTGGATAGTTATAGGTAAGTGTGAGTGTGTATATATGTGTATGAGTGTGTGGATAGGTGAGTGTGTGTGAGTATGAGTGTGTGCATGTTCTCATATGTAGGTGCAGGGTGTGTATATGTATGTGAGTGTCTCTGTGAGTATATGTATGTATGTGTATATGAGTGTGTATGCGAGTGTGTGTGAGTGTGAGTATGTGTGCATGAGTGTGTGTCTATGAATATGTGGATGTGGATATGTGAATGTATGTGTATGGATATAGGTAAGTGTGTATGTGTGTATGAGTGTGTGGGTATGTGAATGTGTGTAAGTATGAGTGTGTGCATTTTGTCACATGTAGGTGCAGGGTGAGTGTATGTGTGTGAGAGAGAGTGTGTATGTAAGTGTGTGTGTGTGTGTGTGTGTGTGTGTGTGTGTGTACCAGAGGTCAATCTTGAACCTCATTTTTTTTTTAGACAAAGTCACTAGAAGTTAGAGCTTGACAAGTAGGCTAGACTGGCTGGCCAGCAATCCCCAAGGACCTGCCTGTCTCCTGACAATGCTGGAGTGACAGGCAGGCACCACAATAGCTATTTTTAAGTGGTGCTGAGGTTGAACTCTGGTCCTCATGCTTGCAAAGCAAGCACTTGACTGACTAAGCTGTCTTTCAGCCCCAGATGGCATTCTTTTTAAACTAGGAAGAAAAAGCACCAATCTCCAGGGCTGCACAGGGAGGCACTGCACAGGGTGGGCTGCATAGGGAGGCACTGCACAGGGAGGCACTGCACAGGGAGGCACTGCACAGGGTGGGCTTCACAGGGAGGCACTTCACAGGGAGGGCTGTACATGGAGGCCTGCACAGAGAGGCACTGCACAGGGTGGGCTGCATAGGGAGGCACTGCACAGGGAGGCATTGCACAGGGAGGCACTGCACAGGGTGGGCTTCACAGGGAGGCACTTCACAGGGAGGGCTNGGGAGGCACTGTACAGGGAAGGCTGCACAGGGAGGCACTGCACAGGGAAGGCTGCACAGTGAGGCACTGCACAGGGAAGGCTGCACAGGGAGGCACTGCACAGGGAAGACTGCACAGGGAGGCACTGTACAGGGAAGGCTGCACAGGGAGGCACTGCACAGGGAGGGCTGCACAGGGAGGCACTGCACAGGGAGGGCTGCACAGGGAGGCACTGCACAGGGAGGGCTGCACAGGGAAGGCTGCACAGGGATCCACTGCACTGGGAAGGCTGCACAGGGAGCCACTGCACAGGGAGGCACCTGCCCTGATGCAAAGTCACAAGGGAGCTGATGGCTCTGCTCCTGCTCGAGCCCCCACTCCTGGAAAGGTGTACTTCAGGGCACCCCGGAATACCTTTGTGTTGAGTCATGGTGAGTCATTGACTTTAGATTGAAGATCACATTGCCTGTGCTGTTGAGCCTAAGACATGCTGGGAGAAGCCCTGTCTGACTTTTGGAGCTGACGTACAGGCTGCATAAGGCTGCCACATCTCTGGCATTGCTCTCCCCTCCTTCCTCAGCCCAAGCTTCAGCTCTGCTTGGGGAAGCCACACATCCCAGGCTGCCTCGGGAAGCTGCCAGGACTTTCTCTGTCTCTGTTAGCCTCGTCCCCAGAGCTTCCTTGAGGGACCCTTTCTGCTTTCTAAGTCTGCACATCTTACTGCCAGTGAGCCTGGAGTAAACCCCATGGCAGTGTGAAGATCTGACAGAATCTAAACCCCATCTCCAAATTCTACAGATCAGAATTTGAAAGTGCTTCTTCAACCGTCTCCTTTTTCTAGAACATTTCCATGTGTATAAACACACGAAGGTCTGTTCCTGGCCACACAGGAGGATTTTGATGCTCAGAGGACATCTGAAAATTTCTGGACACATTTTGGTTGTCACAGCTGAAAGCTGGGGTGGGGTGAGGCTGTTAACACCCAGTAAGATGAGATCAGCATGCTGCCATCAGCCTGCCTTCCAGAGGGCACGCCACTACCATTGAGAGAACACCCGCTACAACTTAGGCAAAGGACACCCCACTACTCATACAGAGGTCACCTTGCCACCACCACAAAGAATTATCTGGTCCATTGTGCCAATATTGCAAAGGCTGTGAGACCCCAACAGAACTGTCTTCAAAATAATCAGATCCCTTGCCACATAAATATGTTTGGTAATAGGAATGGCATTATAGAGAATTTAAAAAACATCCCCTCTGCAGAGCCATCTGAAAAGATGTGGGCCTTCGAGAAGAAGTAGTGACCATCAGGTTCCCAGCTGGGCCTGACACGGTGCCAATGTTTACCGGGTGCACGGGGAAGCTGTACATTTGTAAGATTGGAAATAATGGACCCCTTTGTAAAGTGAACACAGCAATTTAGAATTAATGGGAGCCCCGACACACACCGCCTCATTTCTGCAACACCCTGCATTAACCTCTGGGACTTCAAAAGTGGAAGGCGACGTTTTGATAAAGGTTTCTGAATTACAGGAAAAAAATATTAGCAGGTCATTAAGTCGCCAACGCGGGGAAATGAAGGGGAAATCAGCATCATCACCATCATCATCATCACCATCATCAGTGTTACTGGAACTCCGAGTGAGAGAGGCCGGCGTTCTGTTTTGGGAAATTGATCTCCTCTGTCACAGGCTGCAGACCGACTCTAACAACCCCTCTCCTTTCCTCTTCAGACAGAAGTGTAATTACTGCAATGTGGCAAGCAGACTACAGAACAAGAAGCCACACTGTGAGTACTACGCCTTCACGGGCTCAGTTTTCTTTACAGTCAAATTTGAGGCTCTGGAGACAGGCTCATTAAACCAAAGCTCTGCTGCTAGCGTCTCTCACAGGAGACTGGCACAGTCCAGAATGCAGACCACCTGCCCTGTGTGTGATTGCAGTGAGTCTGGGGACAAGCTCCCAAATGCAGGCGTGTTCTCCTCATCTTTAGTGGAGTTGGGGAACGAGGAGGAGAGCAGCACAGCCAAAGACGGCTTGATTAGTGAGAATGGATGTCACCCTGGGTCTACTGCTTAGCACAGAATTCTGCTTCCTATCCGCTCCGTGAAGCTGCATTTTCTGTGTCCACCCACTCTGCTCAACCTACACAGCCAGCTGCATGGCCACCGTCTACACAGGAAGCAGAGCAGAGCTGTAATTAAGCCACACAGTGGGAAGGTTTGATGGGTGCCTCCCTAGAAGCAACTTGTCCCCCAGTACTGAGGATGGAACCTACAGCCACACATGTAAACCCTGTATCATGAGCTATACCTCCAGCCCTCTTTATAACTTCTTATTACATTTAGTTTTCATGTATGTATGTGCATGGATGTGAGGGGCAGATGCCACAACAGACATGTAAAGTCAGAGGACAACTCTTGTGAGTTGGTTTTCTCCTTCTACCATATGGGGTTTAGGAACAGAGTTCAGACCCTCCGGAAACACCCAAGAACCATTTCACTGCCTGCCTCCCTTTTAGATAGTACTTCCATGTACTACTGGAAACTGAACCCAGACGAACCATAGCTTATTTCCTAGAAGCCTCCATGTTTTGCAATAACTAGTCTTCAAGAGGCAGGAATTCCCTTAGCGCCCCCTGCTGTGAGGGAGGGGGATAGCATCTGAGCCCACATGTTTCTCTGACCATTCCTCCAATTGAGAGACTCTGTCTTGCGGTCCTAGTCTTCAAGCTTGTTAGTAAAATGTCTTTGATTTATCCATATAAAATAAGATGTGGAACATTTGGGACATACTGACAGAAAGTCTACTCACCACATTTTTTCCTTCATTTTGAGCATCTCGATAGTCAGGATTAAGCTGAAAAACAAAGCAAAATTCGTTTTAAATTAAAAGTGCCAGTAAGAATTGCTGAGCCTGGGCCCCTGAGATGTCCCAGTGGATAAACATGCATTGCTGAAAGCTGGATGAACTGAGATCAATCCCAGCATGCACCTTGCATGTGCTTGCTCCATTTCTCTCTCCCTCTTCTCTCCCCCACACCCCCCCACACACAGTGAACATGTTTAAATACCACACACACAAAGAAGATTCCTCCAGTGGCCCCACTACTGACCTGGAACCCAGACCTAAAGAATTTACCAAAGTGTGGTTGGCCAAGCAGAGATCTTTCCTGGCCAATAGATTCATGATCAGAGATGATGCAAAGCTCAGAATGTAATAGGGCACAAGGCAGAGGGGCAGGTGGAGGCAGGGGCTTTCTAGGAACCACTACGAGACATGAGGAGAGGAGAAGAAGCCACAGGTGGCATGCCCACTGGAACCACACTTCATGAGAACATAGAGACAGTACTCTGCTATGAAGAACAGTCAACAGGGCCTCACGACAAACAGACAAACAGCTAGCTGCCCTGCAACTGAGGATTTAGAACAACAACTGAAGTATTGTACTAGAAAAATAAAAAATACAGAACAAAACCATAATCCACCCACCATGTGGCTTCGCTTCGCTCAGAGCTCACTTGTCTGAAGATGGTGGAAGAGAGCTGGGCTGAGGGAGGGAGGACCTGTCATCTGTGGCGTCATCTGCGCTGTGACACATGGTCACGTGGGCTTTGGCTTTGTACTTTTGTTTGTTTTTTTATATTCCTTATATTATAATTATGTATAGCCATTATATTCTATACATAAATCCCATCACAGATATATTTTTTATTTTACATGTATTTATCTATTTACATATATTATATAAATATATTATATTTATACATATATAAAAATCTGTGGGTCAGTAGTGATCCCCAACTTGGCAGAATCTGGACTTGCAAGCCTCTGGGCACACCTGTGAGGGGTTACTCGGGTCAGTTTGGCCTCTGACCTCACCAGTGTGGCGGAGAAGAGTCCATTAAAGTAAGAGACAACATTGCTGGGTCTTGATCCTGGACCACCTAAAACTAAGAAGCGATCTGTTTTGACTGTGGACATGGCCAGCCACTGTGACATCCTTGCCATGATGGAATGTAGCCCGGAACAGGTAAACCAGAATAAACCCTTCCTTCCTTAAACTGCCTGTGTTGGAGTATCTTATCTAGTAACAGAAATGTAACCCATGCAAAGTTAGCCAAACTGTATCTAAAGTTGTATCGAAGGGTTACATTTGATGAATTAGAATACTTAGTTCCAGGTAATAGTAAATCCAAGCTCAGAGCCATGGCTCACACATAAGCAGGATGTACACAGAAACAGGAATCCGCCCAACTAAGCCCAACACAAAACAGCTTCTGCCCTTAGAGGTGCTGCCCACGTTCCACCACAGACCATGCCACACTCTGAACCCTTTCAAGATCACCCAGGCCTTTTAAAGCTTTGGGCCTTGGGAAAAGTCATCCAGTCCCAGAGAACTGGGAGTCCTTATCTACAAAATGAGGGGGGAAACTCTATGACTGAGCCCCGAGTCTGTGAAGCCTATGGCTGAGCCCAAAGACTATAGAAATATATGACTGAGCCCCAGATCTGTGGACATGTGAGACTGAGCCCCAAGCCTATGGAGACCCATGATGGCCACAGGTCTGTGTGGGTAAGGGTCACACATCCCTGCCTTTGTCTGCTTGCCAGTCATCTCCATCAGTCAGCAAAGCACAAACTAATAATGCTAAAAAGGGAGGGAGGAAAAATGATGACATGGGCTTTCACTGTGGGCCTGACTGGGTTTACAATCACCTAGGAGACACACCTCTGGGACAATCTGTAAGGGTGTTAGCAGAGAGGTTTACTGAGGAGGGAAGACAGTCCTGAATGGAACGACAACATCCCATGGACTGAAGAGCTCCAGGCTATATAAAAAGACAAACAGACAGGCACCAGCACCCATCTGGCTCTGCTCCTTGGGGTGACTCCCTCAGAGCCCTGCCACCTTGCCTTCCCTACCAAGATGGCCCATAGCCTGCAACTGTAGCAAAATAAACCATTTCTTCTTCTGTTGCTGTTGATAGTATTGTATTATGGCTGTGAGAAAAGTTAATACTAGAGAGAAAGAAAAACACCCAAATAAACTTACAGCCATAAGCATTCACAGACATTAACTGCAAACAATAAATTATGCACACCTCAAATTATACTACTTTGTCCCTTCCCCAAATATAGTAACAGCTGTAGTTATCAAAGTAATTAGTGAGTGATGCATAAAGAAGAATATTGCTAAAGAAGGAAGAAAAAGATGTGCTAAGGCAGTTCCTGGATATTCTAGGACTTTAAAGGAAAATATTTCATGATGCTAAAAAACTGAATTGTAAGTCAGGCATGGTGGAGAGAGATAGAGAGAGAAAGAGAGAGAGAAAGAGAGAGAGAGAGAGAGAGAGAGAGAGAGAGAGAGAGAACTCTTGTAATAAACACTAAGGAGAAAAGTTTATGGCCTGTGCTATTTTAGGCAAGACTGCTATCCCTAGCCACCAACCCTGTGACCTCAGAAGGAAAATAAGACATAAATAAGGTCAGCTATACTACAAAGCAGAATTTGACCAGAGCTAGGAGAAAGAAATGAATAAATTGTAAATAGCATAGGTCACAGGAGAGATGGAGTGATATGTGATGCGCTAATTTTTACAAGAATTATTCCTGGAGGCTGGAGAGATGGCTTAGTGGTTAAGAGCATTGACTGCTCTTCCAGAGGTCCTGAGTTCGGTTCCCAGCAACCACATGGGGGTGCATAACCATCTGTAATGGGATCTGAAGCCCTCTTCTGGTGTGTCTGAAAACAGCGACATACATACAGTACAGTATGCTCACGTGCATAAAATTAGAAATAGAATTATTCCTGGTGTTCAAGGTAACCATTAAAAGGTGGGTTGAATTTTAATCAGGAGATAAGGGAGAGAGATTGCCACAAGTAAGAGATGAGATAAGGGAGAGAGATTGCTGCAAGTAAGAGATAAGGGAGAGAGATTGCCACAAGTAAGAGAAGTAGGACTAGTTTGCAGCGTCTCTTGTGTGATATTTCTTTAAAAATGTTTTTGAGGGACTGGCGAGATGGCTCAGTGGTTAAGAGTGCCGACTGCTCTTCCGAAAGTCCCGAGTTCAAATCCCAGCAACCACATGGTGGCTCACAACCATCCATAACAAAATCTGATGCCCTCTTCTGGAGTATCTGAAGACAGCTACAGTGTACTTACATATAATAAATAAATAAATCTTAAAACAAAATGTTTTTGAGAGTTCATTCATTTAACTTCACAATTCCCTTTCTAAGAAATGTTCTTAATCCTTAATTCTTCACAGATGAGGAGTGGGCTACTGATGGGGATGTCATACAGAGCCATGTGTGAGAGGTCTGAGGAATGGAAGCTACACCCTGAGAGACTGCAACATCTCCTCTCCTGCCTCCAGCAAGCAGAAAGGTGTGAGCCAAAACAGAACGACTCCACAGATAGGCTCTTATGCTGAAAGAAAGATTTCCCTGGATCTCAGAGGCTTTTAAGCTATAGGGAAGATCATGCAGCACAAATGAGGCTGTTAAATGAGTGATGTTTACATCAGTCTTATATGTTTACATTCATCTGCATCTAAGGATAGAAACTGCCATGGAAAGATATGCTTATTTTAATTCCCAAGTTGTAATGCCTATAACCGTGGAGGAGAGGTGTCACTGTGGGGAAATGACCAAAATTCTAAGACTATTTACTGCATTTATAAGACAGTGAGATAGCCAAGATCAAATTCAGGGTCCACAAGGTGGAGAGAGTGGATGAGAGAATGTAGTGGTTACTGGCACTATCGAAAGGTGGCCTTCATCAAAACACACAGTTAAAGTGCAGTGTGCAGAAGAGAAAGTCAGGTCGCCACAAGAGTCACGCTAGCTGTCCCGAGTCAGATGCAGGATGCCAGCACTCACACAACAGAAGGAAACAGACTGAAATCACAGAAGCCCACTATTCACGCTCACAGTCTTGCTTTCTAGTCCTTTGGGGTGGGGGGGGTGGGGGGGCACAAATGGGTTCCTGCATGCAGGTGCAGTACTTGTGGAGACCAGAAGAGGGCACCAGACCCTTTGGCAACATGAGCGAGGAGCACCAACCGCACTGCAGGTCCCAGGGATCGCCTTCATCTGCTTAAGCAATCTCCCAACTGAGCCATTTCCCTAGCTAGCTGTTGTTGTTTTGATTTGGGGTTTTTGTTTTAGTTGGTGTTTGTTTGTTTGTTTGTTTGTTTCTTTCTTTTTTAGAAAGTGTCTCTATAGCTCATATGGGCCTCAGACTTACTCTACAGCTGCTGCAGACAATCCTGGCCTCCTGCCTCCTCACTCTCAGAGCATGGGACGCCAAGACTGTCCTCTTCCAGCACTTTAGCGGTTTGTTTGTTTGTTTGTTTGTTTGTTTTCGAGACAGGGTTTCTCTGTATAGCTCTGGCTGTCCTGGAACTCACTTTGTAGACCAGGCTGGCCTCGAACTCAGAAATCCGCCTGCCTCTGCCTCCCGAGTGCTGGTTTTAAAGGTGTGAGCCACCACGCCCGGCTTTTTTTGTTTGTTTGTTTGTTTGTTTTGTTGAACTGACTATATAACCTAGCATGACCTCTTTTTTTTTTTTTTTTTCTTTAGTGGTTTTTTATTAACTGTACCTAGGAGTATTGGAGTTAGGAAGTAGGGGTTTAGTGCCATCTAGTGGAAGCTTGACCTAGCTACAAACAAATAAGGGAGCCCATTTTCTTCACTGGGGTGTGTGTGTGTGTGTGTGTGTGTGTGTGTGTGTGTGTGTGTATGTTGTACATCACTCACTTTTTTTTTAATTGACACTGTATTTCACTGGCTTAGAGCCCTTCTGATGGGCTAGGCTGGCTGGCCACAGAATCCTGTCTCCATTTACCGAATGGTGGGATTACAAGCACATGCCCCATGCCTGGGCCTTCTCAGGTAAGTCCGGAATGGCAAGGACCCCATTTCAAGGCAAGCAGCTTATCCACTGAGCTCTCCCCAGCTCCCAAGTAAGCTACTCTAGAAGGAAATATGAAAGCCGGGTCTGGCAGCATGCACTTGGGAGATGAGACAGGAGTATCGGTAGTTCAAAGCCAGTCTCTGAAACATAGCAAGTCCAAACAAAATGAGACCCTGGCTTGCCAAGACAAAGGCAATGCAAAATCTTTAACAAAATTATTTTACATTCTTTGCTTTGTCTTGCTTTGGAAAGAAATACCAAGTTGTTGCTTTAGTGACAGAGCTCCACAGTGTGGAAATGTCTGAAGCAGTGAATCGGAAGCAGAGATGCCCGAGTGTTATCCTTCCCACAGGGCAGGATTGGTTCCAAGGCTGTGTTAGCTATTCCCACGATGACATTGTTTTCTCTCCCACAGGCACGGTCCTGAACTTAAGGTCTCTAAGTCACAACGTCTACACAGTTGTACAGTCCGAATCTGCCACCTTCACCTTGACTGCCTAACTCACGTGTCCCACAGAAGTGACATTACAGAGAGCCAGGTGACAAGTCTGTAATCACATAAAGTCCAAATGTCTAAATTATCTGTTCTGTAATTAAATGCTTCTTTAACATTTCAGCCATGGTTTTCCGGCCGTCTATGTTTCTGGAAAGTTAATCTGCCTCTTCTAACACGTGTGGCCGAGGCTCCTCATGCTGAGGAAGGGCATCTTCTAAACCTCAGCTACTCATGGTCTTGCAGAATAAAACCCATGTTGCATCCTCCAGTCCTAAGCGTTGATGTTTTCTACGTTCACCGTAATGTAGAGCCTGTTCTTCAGTGGCTTGCAACTGCTCATGCTCGGAGCACAATCGATTGCGGAAGCCCCACAGGAAATGTGCATGCTTGGTGTACAACCGATTGTGGAAGCCCCACAGGAAGAGCTCTGCTTGCCTTGGACTCTGATTCTACAACAACCATAAGCTTTTCATCACCTTCTTCTGAATAACTGAACTTCATAGCTGAATGCCAATTTAACGGGTTGTGTCTGGGAACTGTGATCATAAATAAGACTGTAGGGCTCCTTTCTCTTTTCTGTTCTTAGTTTAAAGTTGCCATCTTTACGTTTACTGGTTTTAGCATGTGGACCCATACATGGTGATAACTTAAGTATTTCCCAAAGACAGAGCTGTCAGGTGTGCATGATGGAAGCTATCAAACGGTAAGAGCCTGCAGCTCAGTGTTGCTCATGGTTCCCACGGGGATCGCAGGAACCTGGGGACAGCAACCACACACACCTTAACACCTGTGCCCCAGCACCACACCAGGTCAGCGCTTCCACACAGTAGGCATTCAGTAAGTGACCTCAAAATTTCAGATTAATGTAGATCAAGACTTCTTGGCCTCTGTGTATGGGACTAGATAATTCTGTCGGAGAGGAGAAAGTAGCCCTCTGTGTCAGCCATCCTTGATGTCCAGTCTCTCTCCCAACTGTGTCAATCAAGCATCTCCAGATGCTGTCAGGGCCTCTGACAGACTACATCAGTACAGCAGTTCAAGACCAGCCCTGGTTGTTATATTTGGGTTTTGTTTAAGGGTTGTGTTTATTTTAACTTTAAGGAAAACACAGACTCTCTGACACTAGATCCCCTTTTCTGTGAACAGAAACTCATGGGTTTGCAGCTGCCGTAGCTCCTGTCCACTCAACCACCTCAGTGAACACAGATTCAGTGTGAAACACTCTCCACACTGTGGAGCTAGGAAGGGCTTATGAAGAACAAGACAGTCACGGACAGACTTACACACAACGCACAGACAGAGGGACAAACACATAAACACATATACACACTGTGATAGAGGCAAGACTGACAGGCTAAGCAGTGTCAGTCTCCCAGCTCCTCCTAGACCTGGGCTCACCACACTTTACCCAGCTGGCTCAGGGTATTCCCTGTAAAGCAGTTGGCTCAAACCACAGAGTGCTATGGGCCTGTGTGTCCATGTGTGGCTGTGCACAGGATCTGACATGTTTGGTGTCTCCTGGAGACAGCACTTCCTATGTCAAAGCCTTGCAGATTTTCCTTCCCAAACAGGCAGGTGTACTGACTAAGCTGCCCTGTTCCACTTTCTCCCCCCCACCCCCAGATTATCCCAAGAACAAGCGGACCCTGCTGGTACATACCTACAATCCCAGCTACCGGCAAGGTGGAGATAGGATGGTCACAAGTGCAAGCCTAGCCTCGGCTACCTAGTGAATCAAAGCCAGTCTGTCATTTAGCAGAAAGTAGACATGGAGGTACAGTTCATTAGCAGAGTGCCCGCCTCACACAGCCAGGGCTCTGGCTTCAAGCCTCAATAACACACACACACACAGAAAACACACACAGAGAGAAAACACACACACATACATACACAGACAGTTACTTAACAAAGAAACACCAAATGTTGGTTACAGTGTGAGACATTCTTCCCCACCCCCCCACCCCCAGGGAAGAGCTGGGTAGGGTACATTATGAAGAACAAGACAGTCACTGACAGACATACACACAATGCACAGACAGAGGGACAAACACATAAACAACTGCGACAGAGCCAATAGCTGGCTACAAGGACCTTGATGCTGGTGGGGAAAGGGTGCTGTTCTCCACCCTCTCCTTCCTCTCTCCAAGAGGGAAAGTGCGCCGCATTTCCTAGACCCTTCTGCACACAAGAGCTGGGCTGCACACTCCTGTCTTCTTTACTCCTAGCACAACCCCGTCTGACATATATGATCGCCTTGACCACACACAAGGAAACTCGGATTCAGAGAAAGGTTAACTGCACAGTGTTTGGTGGACAGGAGGCCATGGTCAAAGCGAGGGGGTCACAGTCTTCTTTGTGCTACTCTAGGCTCGCTCTGCCACTGTAAATAACCATAAACTCAAAAGCAGCTAAGGATTACATCACCTGTTTTGACCAGGAATGTCCAAAACACATTCATAAAAAACAAGATCATGGCCCTGGTGTGTCCAAGTGCCCTGCTGGGTGCTCCCCTTCCATGCAATAAAAGGACAATCCCCAGCCTGATTTTTGAATAAATGTTATACAAAGCATCAGCTGGACCTTTGGGTTCCCTTTTATGAGTTTTGCTTCTCCCTGGGAAGGGCAGGCTGTGAGAATTCAGCCTGCTCCCCCTACTGCTGGGATCCCCATAAGAACTCTGCATGAAGCAACTCATGGCTATAACCCAACCTGTACACCAGTGCCCCCATCCCCCACCCCAACTCTATGCTCCCCACCCCCCCTCCAAACCTCATGAAACTCTGCCCTGACTCCTGGTAATTGTGGTTCAGCACACTCCCGTTTCCAGTTGCCCCAGTGTCTCAGGCTCCCAGGCTTCTGGGAGGTTCATGTCTAAACATGTCACCCACTTGCACCTCTGCTGAGATCATTTGTGCTGATGAGATCAAGATCTTCTCTATCAGCTATGCTCAATGCCCAAACTCCTAAATGCTGAGAAGCCTGGGGCCATCAACTCTGATACCTGGGTATGTTCTGATTACTCAAATTAACTGTAATAAACTAAGGGGAGTGCTGGTGTGGCAATCAAGACACTGTGCCTCTTTTGAAGAACACCTAAGCTAATTAGTTAATAATTAACTGAATTACTTTATTGATCAATGTGGCACTTCTATCAGTTTCTCCAGGTGGGCTACTGTTCACACCAACCCTGCAAAGCTGAAATCCTTCTGCCTGTACTATGAATGGGCTCCTGCTGGTTTCTACAGACATCTTCAAGCTCTGTCTCCCTGCCATCACCAGAACCGCCCCCTTGGTCCTAGTCCTCAGGATTGCTCAGTGGTGTCTTCCCTGTCTCCTGCCTCTGGCCCCATCTCTTCCAGGGACTCCACAGCAGCTGCAGTCACTCCTGCCCACTGGCACTTGCTGTAGGTGACAGAAATGTCCCCATCTGGGACACCCCGTGTGGGATGCTTAATGTGCAAACAGAAATGGAGACAGCATGACCAGGAACTTTTAACTACTATTTCACCTCAACCCCATTCACGTTAGTAGCCAGCAGATAGCTTATAGCAACCACACCAGATATATCAGCACCAAATACTCTTTTTTTAATGCAAATTCAACAGCATTCCTTAGCTTCAAAGATAACTGCCCACCCCCTTCCAGTTCACAGAGGAGCCCTGAGCTACATTTCTGCTCCTGTCAACTCCCCTTCAGTCTTCTGAAATAACCTTCCAAACACAAACATATCCGTGCGATGGATCAGCCATAGGACCCCACACACTTCCTTGTTTGAAGGCAAGCTGAGTTCACATGAGGAGTCCCCTCCCTCTCCGTAGTGTGAGCCATGAAAGCCAGCTGCTGCTCGTGATGGGATGGATAAAGAATGTGAGCCTGACACCGCCTGAGCTGCACAACACCAGAAGGGAACAACCATGTCTATAACACACAGATGAGGGAAGAGTGAGTCCACAAAGAACATTCTAAACCAAGCCACATACATAAGCAAACCAGCTGCCCAGTCCATTCTGTTCTGTGGGCCTCCTTTGCCAGCTTCTGCCGCCATGCTGGGGATGGAGCCAGGGCTTGCTGCACATGTTTGCAGGTGCTCTGCCACTGAGCTATATTCCCAGCCCCTGTGGTAGTGGTTTGGATTTTCAAGTCTTTGACTAATGTTTTCATCTTAAAAATACCTCCCGTGCCAAGCTGGAGAAAGAGCTCTGCCAATGAAGTGCCCCCCTTGCAAAGATAAGGGCCTAAGTCTGATCCTCAGAACCCACACAGGGGAGAAAAGGCTGGGTGGCTGCACAGGCTTATAGCCCCAGGTCTAGAAAGGTAAAGACATGGTCCCTAGCTGACCAGCCTGACCTAATCAGCTAGCACAGTAAAACGAGAGATCCTATCTCAAAATCCAAGGTGGATGGACTACTGAGCAGAGAGACATGAGGCTGACCGATGGACTCCATACACAAACACCCACATGAATACCCATCCTCCACATACATATATGAACACATAAAAACACCATTGCATATACAAACAAAAACATCGTAATTCGTGGTCTAACAGTGATGGTGGATTGCAGTGGGAAACTTGGTGAGCTCTAGCATCAGCTGAGAGAAGGGTCTCTGAGCACACAGGTGGGGGATCAGCCCGAGAAGGCTGAGGTAGAAAGACTTAGCCACTGTGGGCAGCATCATCCCCTAGGCTGGGACCTTGGACTGCATTAAGAAGGAGAAAGCGGGCTGAGGACCAGCATTTAAGTCTCTGCCCCCTACCATAGGCTGCTTCAAGTTCCTGCTGCCTGGACTTCATCATGATGGGCTGTACCTTACAGCCATGAGCTGAAAGAACTCTTTTTCCACCCGATCTGCTTTTGTCTGTATGCATTATCAAAACAACAAGAAAAATAACAAAACTACCAACCCATAATTATCATAGGCAAAAACTGAGTTATATAAACTGTCCCTGACAAGACAATGACTTTTGCAGAAAGGGGTTTCCTTATTCATTATTTCAGAGAGAGACTAACAGCACAGTGTCCAGGCCTCACCTCTGCAGCTAAGTAGTTCCCAGTTGCAAGATGCTTAAACCTGAACAGGCTGTTCCACTGTCCTGCACCTCCACGGCATGGATCATGGTGAACCACCTAAAGAGAAGGAGAGTCTAGTGACCAAGTGGTATCTACACGCCAGTCAGCAAGAGTCAACAGCCAGAGTACCTGCTGTGTGGCCCAAGCCATCATATATAACAATGTAGAAGAAAAATAAAACTTTCCATCAGAGAGCAAGAAACATGCCACGCCTCACTTATGGATGCCTGTGCCTCACACCTGTAAATGCTGTCTTAATACAAAGTTCTCTCAAGGGATAGTGGATCACAAGTGAAATCCCAGTGCTTGGGATGATGAGACAGAAGGACTGACCAAACATTCAAGGTCATCTTGTGCTGCACAGTGGGTGCCAGGACAGCCTGGGCCACAAAATGAGACTCTGCCTAATGCATACTATTACTAGATCACAGAATTGGGAAAGTCTGAGCAAAACACCAGCATCAAAACCAGGTGCACACAGGCTGCAAGAAACCCTTTCCGGGAGTTGTATATGGACCTTACTTCCTTGCCTGTTCCCTGTCTGACTTTCCTGTTACTCTCTAGTGTAATGACAATTATTTTCTTATATTTTTGTCAAGAGCAACTTATCTTGCTCTGTTACTGCCTCCCTTACTCCCTACCTTGCAGGTCTCATGACTACTTTGGCACTCTCTTTTGCCTATACCAGAGCAGCACACCCTCTGACCACCTTGTGCTATTCTTCTCTAAGACAGGATGCAGACAAGTTTACTAAAAATGCTAAAAATGAATGCTATGCTACCTAGCTTTTACTGTCAACTTGACACAGCCTAGATTTACCTGGGAAGAGGGTCCTCAATTCAGGAACTGCCTACATCAGATTTGCCAACAGGATCTTCTGGATGGCTCATTGATGGAAGAAGGCCCAGCCCACCGTGGGTAGCACCATCCCCTTTGCAGGAACACTGGACTTTATATAAGAGCAGGCTGAGCATAGGCCCCAGTGAGCCAGCAAGCATCATGCCTCCACGGCTTCTGCCTCAAGTTCCCGTGAAAGTTCCCTTCCTTCCCTGCCTTCCCTAGGGGTTAGACTGTGACCTGGAACTGAGAGCCAAACCAACCCTCTCTTCCCTACCAAGTTGGTTTTCATCCTGATGTTTATCACAGCAACAGAAAGTGGAGTAGGACAGATAGAAACATTAGTCATTAAATGTAAAATGTGATGGCATTTATTTTAGTTCTTCTGCTACAGTACAAGTATTTCATTCTGGTTCTAACCCAAAAACCCTGCTAATTTTATGTTAGGTCACTACAGAAACCATTGCAAAACATATGGCTTCAACTCAAGGAGTGAAAGCCAGCTGTGATTTACTTCTACATGAGGCTGAAGCTGGAGGATCACTCCAAATTTGAGGCTAGTGTAAGATACAGAGTGACAGCTGTATGAAAGAGACAGGGAGAGGAGAATGGCGGGAAGAAGGGGGGAAGAGGAAGGGAGGGAAGGGGCAGGAGGAAGGGAGGGAGGGGGAAGGAGGGAAGAAGGAGGTGGTATGTTTGAACTGTTACAGTTGCTGCTGTAGGCTACAGCGTCTGTTGGATCTCAGAACTGGCTTGTTCTGGAGACTATCTATGTCTTATTTCCTCCATTATTTGGAATAGTTCCTTAAATAAAAAGCTACATCTTATCCATACTGCCACGTTTAATTAGTGAAAGCTTTCAGAAAGAAAAAACATTCTCTTTCTCTGTCACTGAGTCTTGACACGCATCTCTGGCTAGCCTGAAACTTGCTTTGGAGACCTGGCTGGTTTCAAACTTGTGGCTGTCCTCTTGTCTCAGCCTGGTGAATAACATTCTTAACTAGGAGTCTCTTGATTTCAATAGCATTCAAAGAAAAAGTATGCACTGTTCTCTGTGGTGATGAGGTATGTTTCTGCTGTGGCTCAGGTAGTACCACAAAGGCACATGGCTTCCAGTCTGATTAACAATGGCGAATTCACAATGGAATTTTTTTCCCTTTTTCAATCCTTGATTTATTTATTCTGCTTTATGAAGGGTTCCATTGTGGTATATTCCTCTCAAGTTGGTCATAGCCATAAAGAAATAAATGTTAATTCACAAAAGCCATTCCATGTCACGGACGTGCCATCAGTGTTGCCCATAACAGCAAAACAAACAGCCTAGTATATCTTTATCTTTTTATCTAAATATTTAGTAAAAGTGCCACCACCACCACCCAAAAAAAAAGTACACACCTCTATTTCCCAGAGTGCTTTAGAACTAGTGGCCGAAGTTGCTGATTGACGCAAGGTCGTCCGAAGGAAAATGTGCTGTTTTTTCTCATAGTCATCACAGGTCAGAAATTTCTCTTGTTCCGCATGAAACAGTCTCACAACATCACCCTAGAGAGACAGGTGAAGAAAGGCTGCTGTCCTTCCAACAGCCATGGGGACCAAAGACCCTGCAGTCCCTTTCTGGGCTCTGGTACTCCAGGTCAGCAACTTTCCTTGAATGACTGTGTGCACATTTCAAAGTATCAGGAGATGGTACTCAGTGAAATGTGATGATCAAGATCTGTGTGGAGAGGTACTTACCCCCTTTAGTACATCCTCTCGATAGGAGCTGAATTTCATGAATAAAGTGATTTTCCAGCTAGTGTTACAATTAACAGCATTAACCTATGAATGGAAAAAAGGTGTTAAAAGACCTAAGACAGTAGGCTCTCTATATTCGTACCAGAAATCACCATTTCAAACAGGAAAAGAAGAAAAAAAGCAACTGTAGACAACAAAGTGTCAGCCTCCATAAAAACATCTTCAAAGGATCATTCAAATAACAGCTAGTACCTACAGATGTCATGGGGATTCTAAGGCCGCTAAGATAGTCCTTGAGAGAATCTAGAAATATCATGATCTCCCTCCTTCCTTCTATCCCTCCCCCTCTGTGTGTTCTTCCTTCTCTCCCTCTCCTTTCTGTCTTTTCCTCTTTCCCCTCTCTCCCTCCCTCCCTCCCTCTAGAGAAGATCAGTAACTGCCCCCTCCTTCCTTTCCCCATGGGATTCACCTCTTTGCAGCCTGGGTTGTCCAAGAGCTCCACGTTGCTGGCATGCAGGGGCTGCCCAGCATTTACAGGCATCAGAACGACTTTATCTCCTACGACGATCTAGGAATCAGAAACACACTCTGATTCTCTGTGGGGCTAAAAACTTCCCAGCAAGCCTCACCAGCAACCTGCCTCCTGGGGCTGTCATCTTCTACAGCTTGACTCTTCTCCCTGAGAAGCATGTTCAAACACACACTCATGCATACAGTCGCATCCTCTGGTGCCCTGCCGAAACCTGTCCAATGAAGGTGGTCCAGTCCCATTCCTCATCGCTCCCCATGTCAGCCAGGTTCCTCAGAAGCCATAATTGGGTTAGTTTCCTCCCACAGGACCTTGCAGCAGACATATTAAAGGTGGCTGCCAAGACGCTCTTTACAATTTCAACAGGGCAGCAGAAAACAAGATCAGTGTTCCCTCCCCACTAAAAAAGGCAAGTCTGGTTAACTGATCATCCCTTAATCTCGGAATTATGAAGTATCATGTCATCTTCTAGATTCAGGAAATACAGGGCAAGGCAAGACTTTATAAAATATTTATGCTTTGTCTGGCCTGGAACCTTTGGCTCCCTCTAATTTGATATGTCCAAAACAAGAACTGTAGGAGCCTGTGGTTCTTTTGAAATAAGAATTATCAAGGTTCCAGAGGAAAGCACTAAATATCAAAGTCTATGTTTAAGTCTGTGCGATCATGACAATGTCTACTTACTTACATCTAACTCAGTTTGAGGCAATTAAAGTTCCCTTTTCTTAGTGGCAGTGATGGTGTGATCTAGTGACTAGAGAGTAGTGTACTGCTAAATTTCTTTTCTTTTTTTTTCTTTTTTTTTTTTTTTTGGTTTTTTGAGACAGGGTTTCACTGTGTAGTCCTGGCTGTCCTGGAACTCACTCTGTAGACCAGGCTGGCCTTGAACTCAGAAATCCTCCTGCCTCTGCCTCCAGAGTGCTGGGATTAAAGGCGTGCGCCACCACACCGGGCTAAAGATTTATTTATTTATTTATTTATTTATTTATTTATTTACTTAATGTATGTGAGTACACTGTAGCTGTCTTCAGACAAACCAGAAGAGGGCATCATATCCCATTCCAGATGGTTGTGAGCCACCATGTGGTTGCTGGGAATTGAACTCAGGACCTCTGGAGGAGCAGTGAGTCAGTGCTCTTAACCACTGAGCCATCTCTCCAACCACCTGTGTGGCTTTCCCACTCTGAAGCAAAAATCAAAAACCTTTCCTTTGCGTGTTTCTCACCAGTTGCATATTAGAACAGTTATAGATTAGTTTGATCTATAACTAAGAAAACCACTGGGACCCAGGGCATCTCCATGTTCCTTAAACCAAAACACACATTCACACTTCCAGTGTCATGTGATCCTAGGTAGATAATGCTGTGTTGCTCTGAACTATCTGGAGATCTGAGTATGTCACAGAAGCCTCAGGACACAGAGAGGCTGCCCTTGGGTTTGTGAGACGAGCATCTGCTGCTTGTGGGGCTGATCTCTGGTCCTTGTCTGACCTTCCAAACATGAATGCAGGCAGACACTCGTGTACAGAAAATAAAGATAAGTAAATCTTTGTTTTAGAGAACAGTTAAGCGGGGCTAGGAAGAACACAAATGTGTCTAAGAAATAGCCCACAATCTCAGCCCATATTACTAGATACATTGGAATTATTCTCGGGGGAATGAGGCTCCAGACCTGAAGTACTGAAGGATCGAGGTACTGTCTAAGAAGCTGTCTATTTGGCACATAACTGGAGGATGAGAACATTTTATTTTACATCTTACAATCAGCCACCTTGGCATACTAGCATATCTTAGCAAAGTAATTGAAATCCCTGAAGCATCTGTTGGGCAACGTAATGGCTATGCCACATTCAAGCTGGGGTTTCGCTGATGATGGTGCTACCTGTAGCTGGCTGTCCCTGCTCTGAAGTGGTACCTGGGACAATAAGAAGAACATCGCAATGGGAGTCAGAATGCCTGCGCCCTTGTTCCACCTCTGCAAAAGATGTTGGGCACATCACTGTGTAGAACATCAAAGTCCGCTTGCTAGATAGAATCCCTCCCTAAGCTCTAGGCTTTTCTACTGACTTAAAAAGCAATCCTATCTCTTCACACCTTGCAGTCTACCATCAGCATAAAGGACCCTTATCTACTTAGGTCAAGATTGAAAATGAAAAAGTAACTACTCAAACGTGAAGAGGATAAGTGGAAATGAAATATTGATGTTTCCCTTCATGGGTGTCCCTCATGCTTCTTCTGGTAACTTAGCAGCAGCCAAGGACTTTGTATATGGTGGAGTGTGAGGGAGCCTGTAACTGTTTCCCCCAAACTGTGTATTCCTATGGAGTGCAGCCTCATGCACATAGTACAACCAACAGCCTGGACTCCGGCTGGTCTCTGCATCACCCTCTGCTTGAGCTAAGAGGTCTGCTTGTTGAATATGCATGACCTAATTCGCTACCTCACTGGTTGCTAAATAGCAAACTGTGATTTAAAAATTCCTCTAAACATAAAAAAAAAACCTCATTCATGATTAAACCATTCAAAGAGATAGTATTTGCAACCGCTTTCAGCAAACTACAGTACATTGATGTTTCAAAATGCTGCCTATTCTAGCAAAGAGAGTGAGAGTTGTGATACAAGTCCATGTGCAGCTGATACGGGGCTGTGGTCATGCCAGCCTTCCTCCGCAACCTCCATCACTCACAGAGCTACACCAGGTGAGCAGACGCAGTAACTGTTTCAGCAAGCGGCATAGTGGAAGACCTGCAGCTGGGCTAGGTGGAGCGAATCCAGATAAGAACAACTTAATGCATTGTGGGCAGCCACAAAAACAGGGGCTTCAGTGAAAGACTTTGTTTCTAATGAAACTAATTGTCCAAGTAGTTGGTTACATTCAACTCTCTGCCGATACCATCAAGAGGCTTCCAAGCCGGGAGAGGAAGAGAAAGGAGACCACAGCTAACTAAAGCTGAGAGGCCCATTCCAGCACGCCATCTTGTTCTTCCAGCGTGCCATCTTGTTCTTTAGTGGTTTGAGCTTAAGATTCCTTTGGTTTGCATTTTAGTTTTCATGGATGGTAACGTGGGGGTTGCAGGGTTGGATACAGCACTAGAAGGAAAGGTATCCTCTATGCCTGCAGTTCACAAACTAAATTTTAATTGAGAGTTGATTGTAACCAACTATACACTCAGAGTAAAGGTGCAGCATGCTCACTGCAAGGATCAACTCAATGGGGGAGGGGAGCACTGACTTTCCAAGGAATCTGACACATTCCTGCATGCCATGCATAGCAAGCCTTACCTAAGGAAGACATCACCAGAAAACTTATTAACCCAATTAAATCACGGCGCACATGTCCTGTGGAATTGAATTCACACTTTAAAATTCACTGGAAAAAAAAAAGAAATTCTCTAGAAAAAGAAGACATTTCAAACACACAAAATACCTCCAAGCACACTAAAGATGTAACCAAAGGGTTGACTGAAAACTCTGACAGAATTTTATTTTCACGCCAGTCACTTTAACTATCTCTCGTGGCAATATTGTTCATGTGGCCTTTCTAAGGAGTTTTACTTTATGAACCAGCCTTTTTTGAGTATCTTCCAAGTGCTAAGGACTATCACAAAAACATTGAACTTTTAGCCAGATGTGGTGGTGCACACCTGTAATCCCAGCAGCCCATAAGCTAATACTGAGGCAGGAGGATCAATGCAAGTTAGACGTCAGCCTAAATCACATAACAAATGCTAGGTCAGGCAGGAATACAGTGAGATCCATCTCAATAAATAAGATGAAACGATTGTTCCTATGGAATTATTTCACACACACACCCCCTTCTACAAAATAGCAGAGAAGACCTAAGCCCATGGTTCTCTACTTGTGGGCCATAACCCCATTGGACCCACTGGAAAACACAGATGTTTACATCACAATTCATGAAGTCACAAGATTACAGTGATGAAGTAACAACAAGAATAATTTCATGGTTAGGGTCACCACAGCATGAGGCACCGTATGCAAGTGTCTCATCGCTCGGAAGGCTGAGAACCACTGATGTAAGCAGTCACGACATCACAGCCTTGTGCACAGCCCACTCTGCAGGCATCGACGACAACGAGGGCGTGCCACAGCCCCTCCCTCAGATGCTGCACACCCATGACGACACTGTAAGGAGTTGGCTGTGAAAACACTGAACGGAGCTTTGTCACAACTCTTGTCCCCCTGTTCATTCCGAAGGCCAGGAGGCATGGAGGTCCTCTTCCTTGCAAGCAAGCTCAATCCTGACTGAGCAGAAGAATAAGCTGCCTCTTTGAAAAGACTTCACACACTCTGCCTGGAGATGACTCTAACTTGAGCTGATATCTGGCCTGTGATTTCTGAGCATGGTGTGAACTGTAAACAAATGCATTTAGCCTAGTTTTAAAAATGCTAACGCAAAATGTATTAGAAAGTATAGTCACCCATGTGTGCAAAAAAAATGCAATAATGTAACCCATTATTTCATATGCTACCTTAATTCATTAAGAATTAACCGGCTGAAGACTGCATTTCCCATCTCTGTATGTACTTCCTGAGTTCTCTAAGAACATCACACGATGTTCATTTCCCCCTTGGCTTTGCACACACGTACATTATCACCCTCACTTCTCAGCTTCCAGAAGGGATGGATGTAGAACCAGGAGCCTTCGTTCCCTGCAGCATCCAGTGACACGCGCATGGCATTCTTCTCCAGTAAAGCAGGTAACCTCTTGTTCACCGTCAGGTACTTGTTGCTTTTTATGTGCAGTAGCTGCAGGGGGAGGAATGTATATTAGGGATTGTATCCATGGTCTCCTCAGTAGTTATAATCCTAAATCTACACACCACGAATTATGGTGAAAACTAAACAGGCAACCTATTCCAAAGGCTCAACAAGCACCCACTTTCCAGGCTGCTTCTCGCCTCTACCCTGAGTTCTGCTCCAAGGGTGATGCTGACTGGTGTGAGGCAGGTACACCAGGGGATGCTGAAGACATCTACTCCTACTAAGAAATAACAAACTAAAACTGTACTTTCCAAAATGACCTGGAGGGTCCCCCAGATCCCACTTATTACCAACACTTGTACAACCACAAAAGCGGAATCTGCTAAAGAAAACCTAAGAGAATGTGCACATCTACCCATGTGTCTGAGCACTTCTGCACACAGACAGCATTAACTCCTGCTCTGTGGCATCCACAGAGTCAGCAGGGAGCCACTGACCTCCCAGTTCTCAGATGCATACAAAAGGAACAGCCCTCGCCTCTCCCATCTCCACAGATGCTGTGGACAGAGTCTTCCCTAGATATGACCTTACTGGATAGAAACATGAAGATAAAATAAACTTCCCATCTACTTTAATCTTTCAAAAGAGAGTGGACATTTTAGTACCCACAAGATGAGGCTGGAGTAATTTCAGAGTAAAAGGCAAATCTTTAATTGAAAAAAAAATCTTTAGCAAAACTCAAGGTTCTTTTTGTCCCAATAAAGGCACAAAACCCATAAGTCTGGGAAATAGCTCAGCTGATCAAGTGTTGCCTTGACAAGCATGAGTGCAGTCCCCCGAGTTAAAAAGTCAAAATAGGAAGGAGGACGAGGTGACACACACTTGTTATCCCAGCACAGGGGAGGCAGATCCCAGGGCTCCTTGGCAGCCAGCCTAGCTGAATCAACTAGTTCCAGGCCTATGAGGTGGGGCAGCTCCTAAGGAACAAATGATACGAGGCTGACCCCAGGCTTACACACACAGGCACTCATGCATGCTCACACGCACACTCTCACACACTCACACACTACTTACTCATGCATATTCACACACTTCCACACAAACACACTCTCATACTCATGTACATGCACACTCACAATACACTCACATAGTCACATTCATACACACACACATGCGCACACTCATGCACACATACTCACACAAACATACACACTCACACACTAAACTCATGCACATGCACACTCACATACACACACAGTCATGTACAATCACACTCATGCACACTCACATGCACTCACATTCACACTCACATATGCACACTCACACATGCACACTCACACACAAACACAACTCACACACTCACTCATGGACACTCAAACACACACACACACACACACACACACACACACACACACACACACACACTCAAGCCCGAGTATGAACCTATATGGCCCTGAGCTGAGAAGACAGACATTTGTACTTGAAGTACTTGAGAAGAAGCTCAAGTAAGTCACCAAAACTCTATGAAGAGACTCTCTCTGGAAGACTACTTGGGAGTATGTAACCCTACCAAGCTGAAAGCCACTCTCTCTATCACTAAATGAAGTCCCACATTCAAGAGTCTGAGGCCCATTTTGCCCTGTGGGGGAACAGCTTTGCCCTGCCCTCTGGCACATTGCCATTGGTCCAGGACAAAACATCAGGAGACATTGTTCTTTAAAGCAGCCTTATAAAGTACCTCATTGTGGCAATTACTGTAAGGAACCTGTGAGGCCGTTGTTTACCATTTTAAACAGCATCATCTTTATAAGCACACAAGAGAAACACTTTCCTGGTCTCACTTCTGGGAATGGCTGTGTTTCTAGACTGTAAATGGGAGCTACACTGCAGAACCCACACACACACTGGGGCAGTGACGGGGGTCATTCCTGGTGGCCAAGCAGCAGCTGAAGTGCTCTGGGCTGGGGGGTTACTAAACTTTCCAAACAGGTTTTCTAAACAAGCCTCACTCTTGACTTCACCTCACCCAGCTACCCCAGGGCCTCTTCAACGACTGGGGCTTCATCTCCCATCGTGCTGTGTTTCTTGGAAAAGGACTCACATTCTTTTTGGAACAAGGTGTGGCACTTACTAGCAAATTAAAAAAAAAAACCAAAAAGATCCAAATGAAGCAAGAGAACAAAATGCAGTAGAGATAAATCAGGGTTTGTGCATGAACTGACCATGAAGACTGAAAACCAGCCGAGGACGGCCTGTTACGTGTGCAACTTGGAAACCTTCTCATCCACCTAGGAGACATCGCCAATATCTAGCTGCAGCCACCATCTAAAAAGCTGTTTCTCGTGGGCCTTAGAAATCCTTTTTGCACAGTCTTGTCTTGTGTTGCACCCACTCAGAAGTCACTGAATGGATTCCCCACATTCTGAGCTTGGGGGCCTGGTGCAAGACATATTCACTACATACATGATGCAATGGATGTCACTGAGAATGTCATACTAATTACCATCCCCACAAAAGAACAAGCATGACACCCTCAGATACTGGCACACTGCCACGTGCGTGACTTCACAAGTCACCCGTAAAATACTTCCCTCTTTGATGACAAAATGGAGACTTACTTGGATAACGTTGCTGTATTTCACGATTTCTCCCAAAAGTTTCCTGTTCTCCGACTCGTTCTGTTTTTGTTCCAGCTCTGCAGCGTGCTACAAAAGAGCAAACGAGTGTTCAGGGTGGAAACACAGCAAGCAGAAAGGGTGGCTTACACAGCATCCCCAGTAACAAGAGTAAGTCAGACTGGCTGCATCGCTGGGGAGCGTGAAAGCTGAGAGGCAAGAGTTCAATGGTTATAATATAAGCCGGCAACTTCACACATTTCTCAGGGAGAGGCAGGTTCAAAACAGAGTTTCTCCATGTAGCCCAGGCTGTCCTGGAACTTACTCTGTAGACCAGGCTAGTATTGAACTTAGAGATCCACCTGCCTCTGCCTCCCAAGTGCTGGGATTAAAGACAGGTACCCCCATGCCCTGCAAGGAAGTTTTCTGTTACTGAAAGCACCCAGATGCCAGTGCCCCATATATCACACTTTGCAGTCTATGCTGCATTCAGCCAAACCTGTCTTGGGCCATTTGTTTCTATACTATGAGTTTCAGTTAAGTAGAAGGCTCTGTGGAACTAGGAATTTTTTACTGTGTAACATGAAACTATTTAAAAAGTGAGTGAATTAAAATCAAAGCATAGCCTCCAATTCTGAGAGTGCCTGGCATTTAAGTGATACAAGACAAATTCAGACTCAGTCAAACCAAAAAAGAAAAAGAAACATCTTTTATATTCTCCATAGTCTATTAGGAAAAAAAATAAGTACTTGGTGGAATAAAATATGATTTACTAGTCAGAGTAATTCATTTTCAGCTTGGTGAGAAGCTTACAATTAGTCTGGCACACCTTAAAAAATAACAACTGAAAGGACCTGCCTGTGCACCTCAGCTCGGTCTATCTGAACTCTCTGACACTGCGTGCCGCAGGAGGAAGATGACACGCTTACCTGGAGCTTCTTCAGCAGGGCAGCCTCAGTATGGTTCCCCTGTTTCGCCTGCTTGGCTTTCCAGTATTGCTTCTGGGCAGAGTATCGATTCATAGGGCACACCTTGAAAAGGCAGTCTGCGGAAACAACAGACAGAGTGATAACTAAGGCTTCCAGCACTCTCTAGACCCCTTTGCAGGACTGGTTTGGAGTATTGGTATCTCAGCATCTGGGGGGCTCATGTCAGTCATTCTCTGAGCAACTCTTAACTCACTCCACACCATCCTCTTCACATGCCTATTTACATCCCTCATCAGGGTGTATTCACAAGGAGAAGCAGTGCAGTGAGACAGAAGGCAATCCTTAGCTGCCTTCAGACTTTTGAGACAGGGTCCTCACATAGCCCAGGCTAGCCTCCCTCTTACTATGTAGACAAGGATGGCCTTGATTTCCTGATCCTCCTGCCTTTCCCTTGTCAGTGCTAGGATCGCGGGAACAGCCACCACCCCTCGCCAGTGAGGTGTTTCTCAATTGGCAGGAGGTATTTGATCTTGGAATGTGAACAGTGAAGCCGAATGTGCCCACCCTACACTCAGGAGGCCGAGGCAGTGGAATAGTGAGATCAAGGCCAGATGAAAACGATGCCTTCTCTGTGCCATACTGTGACTCCTTCTCCATGCTCAGGGTAGTTGTTGCAAGAAATAACAACCACACAACCATGACAGCCACAGGGTTCTTTCCAGGCTCCAGATACCTGGGCTGAACGCAGCGTGGAAACCTGAAAGTCGGTGTAATAGGAAGGAACAACACCAAACAAAACAGAAGCCGAAACTGTAGTCCAAAGACTAGATAAACACGCGGGCCAGAACGCATGACCACAGGTGAGTACGGCGGTGACCCCTCAAAAGCAGAAGAGCACAGCAGTGACCCCTCCTAGCGGGAAGAGCCAGCTCACAGCTCTCCAGACGCAGCTGATGTCACAGAATTATGAGGTGACTTCAACAAAAAATAGAGGTCAGCTCCCATGGTCTGCAGGGCCCTAGGTGCCCTTCCTGCTTCAATGGCAGAACTCTTCCAGCCACAGTCAGGAAGAGGACAGGGATGGCTGCTCATGGCTGCTCAGTCCCTCCCTCCACTCACTCTCCAGGCTCCCAGCCAGGGAGCAATGACATACTAGTTAACCCTGACATCACAGATAAGAGAGCAATAAATGAAACCAGACCCAAACATTGTCTCCATACTTCTTACACACACACACACACACACACACACACACACACACAAATACCCTCACACACATACCCTCACACATACTCACATATACACATACACTCTCATACACACACTCATACACACACATACACTCACACACATATACTCTCACATATACACTCCACATATACACACACTCACACATGCTCACATACATACACTCTCACACACTCATACACACATACTCACACACACATACACACACTCTCACAACACACTCACACAAACTCATATACACATATGCACATATACTCTCACATATACACTCATACACACACATACATTCACACACACATACACTCTCACATATTCAGTCACACACATACAGTCTCACATATCACTCACACACATACACACACACACAAACACATACATACTCATACTCATACTCACACATACTCAGTACTTTAAAACGTAGCTGGAAAAATGGCTCAGTGGTTAAGAGTGCTTCTTGCTCTTGCAGAGGACCCAGGTTCAACTACATGGTGGGGAATGATTAACTGTAACCCCAAGTTTGAGGAACCAGCACCCTCTTCTGAGCTTCTTGGTCATGAGGCATGCACATATAAAATATAGTCCTTACCATGTGGATACTGGACTAAGCCTCTGAAACTGTAAGCTAGCCCCAGTTAAAAGCTTTCTTTTATAATAATTGCTGTAGTCACGCTGTCTCTTCACAGCAATGGAATACCAACAAAGACGAGTATGACTAAAATTTTGTTTGTTTTTGTTTGTTTGTTTTTCGAGACAGGGTTTCTCTGTATAGCCCTGGCTGTCCTGGAAATCACTTTGTAGACCAGGCTGGCCTTAAACTCAGAAATCTACCTGCCTCTGCCTCCCAAGTGCTGGGATTAAAAGTGTGTGCCACCACTGCCCGGCAAGACTAAAATTTTTTAAAAATTAAAAAAGAAAAAAGAAAAAAGAAAATCAGGAAATATAATGATCTTAAAATATACACATAGAATGTATTTATTTTTATCTATTTATTATGTATTTATTGGTGGCGATGCTGTGAAGGACAGATGACAACTTGTAGGGGGTCAGTTCTCTCCTTCTGCCTTGTAAGTTCCAGGAATCTTATTCATGTCATCAGGCCTCGCAGAGAGCACCTTTACCCCACAAATTCTATCAGTTGCCCTATTTTCATATACAAAAATTAATTCGTAATTTAAGTGGCTTGGTGGTTAAGAGCACTTCCTGCTCTTCCAGAGGACCAGAGTTTGGCTCTCAGCTCTCCCGAGGGACCTGTATGTAATGCCAGTTCTAGGAGATCTGATGCCCCCTCGTGGCTGCCAAAGGTACTGCTCGCTAACGTGTGCACTTTCTCTCTCTCTCTCTCTCTCTCTCTCTCTCTCTCTCTCTCTCTCTCTCTCTCTCTCTCTTACACACACACACACACACACACACAGTGCGTTGGGCTGGGACCTCTAGCAGCTGTGCTGGGGTCAGAAACAAGGAGATCATCACAGTATCCCAAGACCGTCGTGCAGGGAAAGATGCCCTCCACTGCACTACAAGCAGGCCTATAGACACACAGAACCCTGCCTGACGCCACACAACAGTAGTATGGGAGGAGGAAGACGTCCAGAGTCCCTCCCACTGCCAAGCCATGGGGTGCAGGCAAGGAGAGAGGCCCAGAGACTTGCCTGCCTCCGCAGGACTCCCTGGGGGAGAAGAACTCTCCATAGTCCCACCTACCGCCATGCCTCATGGGCAGGCTGTCGAAACCTAAGACCATCTTGAGGCCAGGCCACACAGAGTAGGTCACCCAGTCTACAGCGGGTGCCACCACAATATGCAAGTGTGTGGTGGGCAGCTAGAGAGAGAAGCACAGCAGTTTCAGCCTAGTAAAGGGGATAGAACTGGAGACACAAGGCAGGAGAGGAATAGCGTGTTGTGAGTAGCCACGCCCCCAATCCCACTGCTTGAGGCCCTGGTGAAGTCCTGGCCTGTGCTGCTGCTCTGAAGGCCTTGTCTGAGTCAGTGGCTATGTGGCAGCAGGAGTTGGAGGCACATATTACCACTAGAGACCATGGGGAAGTCCCTGGGTTGGGCGGTCACCCAGGGTCACGTGTATGTCCAGGATCTGTGCAGAACTGGCCCAGCCCCTCACAGACCGCAGCACTTGGGAGAGTGGACCCCATGCCTTGATTGGGCAGCCTAGTGAAGCTGACTCTGGAGGCGTGGGTTCCGGTGAGCTGGCCTTGAGGGCAGCAGGAAAGCTGACCCTGCCTTCTGATGATGGGGACATTGGGTGGCCTAGCTAGAGCTGTGCTGTAGAGCTCCCCCTGGTGGTGCAGTTAAGGGAGAAGCGGTGGGCTGACCAGCTCAGCCAACATCCAGGCCTAGATCCAGGGCTCTGAGTTGACTCTGGCAAAATCTGTGTCATCTGTGAACTGTTGGGGCACGTTAAAGAACCAGTCCTGCTGATCCAAAGCTGAAGGGTCTCCATGATACTGGACAACAACAGGATAACCCAAAGGAGTCCCAGTGAGGATCTAATAATGTTGATGGGGTCACAGAAGCCACCAATGACTCATTGCAATGAACATTCTCAATTGAAGATGTGTGGTCAGAGGGACACACTGTGACACACTACAGCTTCCACAATGAGATGTTTTCTATGCTCTGTCTTATTTTTATTATTGTGTGTGTGTGTGTGTGTGTGTGTGTGTGTGTGTTTTCTTTTGAGGGGCGGTTGCAAGGGCGGAGGGCAGATACAAGGGAGGGGGGGGTGAGTGGGGTGCATGATGTGAAATTCACAAAAAAATTCAATAAGTTTTTTTTTAATATGCTAAGGATTGAATGCTAGACAGGCACTAAGCTATAGCTCCACTAAGATATAACCCCAGCCCAAAAGCGATAGTTTATACGGAGCAGAAAATAGACCTCTTCAAACTGCTAACCCAGGCTGGAAGACCATCGCAGCTTCAACATGACTCAGAAGTAGCTGGCACATGCTGGTGAAGACCAAAGGCTACAGCTGAGCCATGTTGTCGTTGGCAGTGTATCCATCCCCACATGGCTCAGAAATTATTTCCTACACACTAGTGACAACTAAATACAGAGTTATGAAGCACAACCCTGAAAGAACGTCTGTGAGTTAATACTGTGGACTCTTTCAACAAATATGAGGCAGTGACCAAACTTCGCCGTCTCAGTACAACAAAACCGCAAACGATGCTCTCGCAGAGCAGAGCCCTGTGACCCACGGCCCACCCTCCTCGACCCAATCATTTGCTAAAAGAGGAGAAACAGGTCTCTCACTTGCTACAGATTCTATCATAGTTCATCAGGAAGGGGACTTCTGACCCAGAAAATACTTTTTTTGTAAATACCAGAACACTCCAATGCCACTCCTTTGAAATGGCTTCTTTGGGAAGCCAGGAAAATGTCTGTGCAGACAGCTGTGAGGCCCGAGCATGTGGCTCAAGTGGTTAGAAAACACTAAACATCCAACTTTGTGCACTGTAATTCCCTACAGGAGTCCAGCCTGAGGGCTGCAACTGGGGTCCCACCCTTAGGAAGCCCTCAGTGAAGTTTCCCATGGTGGGGTCTGGAGATGTTGAATATAGACGCATGCAGCAGACAAGTGCAGCACACAAACTCAGCAGACGCACACAGCAGATGCAGACGCATGCGGCAGATGTCAGAAAAGGCTTCCCAAGGAGGAAACAAACACAGAAGGGGGATGCAAGTTCACTGCAGCAGAATCAGCAGCTATGCAAAGTGCTCCAGCGCACGAAGCCTAGCACCTTGGCTGGGATGTGCAAACCAAGTGTTTGGCTGAGGTCCAGACCTGCAGGGAGAGGCCATGGGCTCAGGTGCACCAACACAGCCCATGGAAAATGCTGAGCTTTCAATGAGCTTCAAGCTTTGACAGAACTCAAAAGGTAAAAGAGCAAGAGACGGGAAGAAGAATACAAATGCCTTGAACCACTACGGTCAGACTGGGTAAGGCTCTACACTAGAATGGACAGGACCAATGCCCAGTAGGCTTGTGGCTTCGGGGCTGCAAACGGGGAAGGGAGGGGTGGAGTAAGCCAGATGAAAAAGCTTCCACCCATCCTGCCTGACGGGCAAAGCCTCCTATTGCAAAATCCCTCTCACAGCAGGGCTTTAGTCAACTGCCCCTGGGAATCTCCAACAGGTAACATTTCATTTTATAAGTTAGTAAATAAAACATGAGAATTAGGACTGCAAGACAGTTTGGATCGAGATCTACAGACCATCCGCCAAACAACTATGGAAAGAGCTGGAGGAGTGGAGCTTATGTGTGGTTAGTTTTCTCGCTTTACCTTCTTTGGGGGAATGTTAGAATATACATACTAATCGTGGGCTAGTCAGATGTTTTGTCCAATTCTAAGTTTACTGCCTAATGAAAGTGTTAATAATGCCGGCCACACCTAATTCACGGGGCTGCTGAGATGGACAAGAAGATTAAATCTCTCTGTGAACTTGAAAGCCTGTCATAAATGTGCGGCTGTGTGATTAACGCTGCCTCCTTCTCTCAGAGGTGACTAAGCCCTCAGCAAGCAGCAAAAAGCAATCTTAGGCTCAAACTGAACACACCCCAAGAGTGTGCAATGAACAACATGTTCGACCTCTTGGTGGGAGACGTTCCAGTGTGTTTTTGTATAAAATTTGTGAAGTCTCTGTAACAGAACGGCATTGAACAGGGGAGACACTTTCCCTTGTATTGTAAGTACAATGTGACTCGGGCTCTGTCACAATGCCAGCGTGATTGGCACCTCCAACAGACCCGCTTTTCCCTGCTTGCAGAATTCAGCTAGTTCAGACTCACCCAGACCTTTCCAACCCTGCTGTTACAGTTAGCTCTCTAAAAAGCTGGTGGTGACTCACACCTATAATCCAAGTACTTGAGAGTCTGAGGCAGAAGGACTGCCATGGCTTTGAGCCAGCCTAGCCTAGGCTACAGCGTGAGACCCTGTCTCAAAACCCCCAAACGAAACTGAAGTTAGCTCTCTGCATCTGCTCATTCTCCCAACTTGAAAGGGACTCTCCAGTCAGAAACTCCCTCAGAGCCGCTTTGTACCATCATCTTAAGGCTCAATAACAAAAGAGTTTTAAAACAAAGGAAAAGGAAAAGTTTGCTTCACGGAACAGTCACGGGAAGCACAAATACAAAGAAGTGATTTGAGTTTAATTGCTTGACAAGTTTAACCTTCGCCTCAGAGGACAACATTCTGTAGGAACACAGCATCTCTAGACACATTCGTCATCCAGCAAGACTGGGGGGGTTCACCATGCAGTGTCAGAGGAAACACAACATCAGGACCTCTTTTCTAATTACCCTGGAAGGAAATGAAGCAACCAGAGGCACTCGCTTCAAACTCATTTCAAACACTTGTGGAGGGAAGACCCTTGAAACTTCTCAATAGTGTGTAGCAGAAACTCCACACAGGGTGATCCCCAGAACTAACCTCCCCACACCCAACTTGAGGCCCTGCAAACCTAGCAGTACAATAACCTATACCTCCATTTCTGGTAGCCACCTACTAAGTTTGAAGTGTTGTTCTTTGTATCCCTAAAATATTTGCCCCTGAGGCTGTTTCTGTCTCCCAGAAACTACCTTCAGCACTCTGGTCAAGGACAGTGTGTAAATCTCACTATGTCTTGGCCAAGAGTAAAGAGAAGTCATGTTTTCTCATGTCTCCTCCTTCTTAAAGATGTCTTAAGACGTAAGTGAAGCAGGACCTATTAAATCATTCAGCAAGTTGGACGTCCACCTCATGCTCCTCCATGCTGACTTGTGAAATGAGCTCATGCTGACTGGAGAGTGTCGGTGCCAGAGACTTTCACTCCCTACATGTGGACAGACTCAAGGGTGAGGCTCTGGGAAAGTTCTTCTCCTCTTTACAAGAGTATGCAGTGGAGTCCAGTGGTCTTTCCCAGTGACTGACAGACAAAGTTGTTAGAACACTCCTTCAGGTAGGAGATGGGAAAACAAGGGCCGGTATACGGCAGCAATCAATCTCAGGCTTGACTATGGGGACAGTATGCAATAGGTGTAGCTCTGCCTATGTTTCAGACTAAGAAACTCATTTGGAAAAGTACTGTCTACATCAAACTGTTAATGTTGAGAAGTTTTGAGAGAGAGAGAGAGAGAGAGAATGTCAAACCAAACTTCTACCTTGGCCTTGTCTAGAGAGGTTACAAAGGCCAGGAGAAAGGTCTGACCTATGTTAACAAACATTAAAGTTCATCAAAGTACAGCATGGGCCAGCATCCATGAGCACAGCAATCTCCTCCCTGTAGACAGCCATCTACTCATCACTGAAGGGAAGAGAAGCTGTCTTTCATAGCTCTAGGCTGTGCAACACTAAAGTGTTAAACCTCCAAGGAGACTCAGATAAAATCGAACCTTATGTTCTCTGAGATAAAGGAGCTAAAACTCAGGGTGTGAGCTGTCAAGATCTTTGCTGATAAGACTCTAGATTAGAACGCATAACACAAGTTCAACCACACATAGGATTTGTGAGTCCCTGGGCAAATGACAGTGTATGCTAGGTGTCTTTCCCTCACTGTGACACAATGCCTGAGGTAGTCAAGTTAGTAACAACTGCAAGTTCTGCTGCACTTGGATCTGTGGTGCCACAGTAAACCACAGTGGGACTGTGTGAAGGGCAGAACCACTAACCTCATCATAGACAGCAAGCAAAGAGAAGGGCATGAGGGAGCTGGAGCACAACTGCCCCTCCATGGTAGACCAAATACTTAACTTCCACTAGACCCCACTGTCAGCCTCTCTACTCCACAATAGAGCCACAGCCTGGGGATAAAGCCTTCCACACAGGTCCTGGGGGCCATTAAAGATCCAAACTATAGCATTGACCTTAATGGTAAAGACATTACTGTTCATTCCTTGGATTTGCCGGCTATTAGCAAACACTGTGTAAACAGTGAGGAGTATTACTGGCAACAAAACCCATTTCCTCTTCACCTTCCATCCTGGAGAGACAGTCGGGGTTACAAAGATGAAAACAGCATTCTTATTTATACCCACAGAGTGGCTAAGAAATCTGTCTGCAATTTGAACCAGGAGCCTCCAAACCTGATTTCATAGACAGCTGATGGATCAAAGCAACCGTATGTTATTCATGTTGATGTTGAATATTGTTCTTAATTCTACCTATGCATCCCAAGGTCACTCAGAACCAGTTGGAACTAGCTTCTACCACAAGCCCTGTATCCCAAACAGAATCCTTCTGAGTTCTGCACTTCAGCTTGTACCTCATCATCACAGCAAGATCCAGGTCTTTTGTCGCCACAATGGAGGTGCTTGTTCAATTACACAGCAAGGCCTGAACGTGGCCAGTAGGCACAGACAGTGGAAAAGTACTGGCCAGACAACAAGAAACGGCTTCTCATCCATCCTACTGAAGCCACACAACACAAGCAATTGTCAGATAAATAACTATGTGATGTATTGACAGGTATGTATACACACACACACACACACACACACACAAACGCGCGTGCGCGTGCGCGTGTGTGTGTGTGTGTGTGTGTGTGTGTGTGTGTGTGTGCGCGCACGCGCGCGAGCATGCAACAGCAATGTTACATCAAAAGAAACTGATGAATAATATTTCAGGGGGATTTTATTAATGTATATTTAATAAAATAAGTGCAAATACATCAATGAGAATGTTACAAAGTCTTATTCTCCTTGAGATTAGTTTCCTGATTTAAATGTTAACAAGTAAATACTCAGGAACAAAGCCCCATTTATACTGGTAAGAAAAATAAATTTAAGCACATTATTGATACTTTACACTCTGGTTTATGTTTGGGGTTCAGCACTCAACAGACCACTTCAGTGAGTAAGTGGCATTCACTATCCAAAAGAAAAGCTAGTATTTTTTTTTTCAATTAGTTTATCTAGATGTGTCCTGTTCACACTGACAATTAAATTGTAATGGATGAATTCATTTCAGGAATCAAATATGTATTTCTAAATTTCATTAAACAAATATAAGAGCTGAGCGAGAAGAAAGGGAACTGAGCTTTCCGAGCTGCCAGCGCTCCCGCCAACATGGTGAAAGTGCCTAAGACCCGCCGGACGTTCTGCAAGAAGTGTGGGAAGCACCAACCCCACAAGGTGACACAGAACAAGAAGGGCAAGGATTCTTGGTATGCCCAGGGAAAGCGGCGTTATGACAGGAAACAGAGTGGCTATGGTGGGCACACTAAGCCTATTTTCCGCAAAAAGGCTAAAACTACAAAGAAGATTGTGCTGAGACTGGAGTGCGTTGAGCCCAACTGCAGATCTAAGAGGATGCTGGCTATTAAGAGATGCAAGCATCTTGAATTGGGAGGTGACAAGAAGAGAAAGGGCCAAGTGATCCAGTTCTAAGCCAATGTTGTTATGAAGACAATAAAATCTTGACCTTTAAAAAAAAAAAAGAAAGGGAACTGAATTTATATACATACATATAAACTAGATACATACAAAAAAGATACTTATGATGTTCATATATATATATATATTCATATATATATATATATATAAATCTTCTATGACAAAAGTCAAACAGAAATATTTATTTCTATGCCAACACACACATACCAGGGGATATGCACATGTATATGTATGTATTATGTATATATTATGCATGGGTATTAGCTTCCCTCACAGGTTTATTATTGCTTTCTGGCTTTATGAAGATTAAACTATAGCCTTGCACCTGCCAGGCAAATAAATGCCTGACAGTCGAGCTGATATCCCCAGGATGCACTAGATTTATAAGTGTGGAAACAGGAACTCAGAACATTTTACCAATTAATCCTAAAGTCTCAAAATCAGTTTTAGTGTTTAACCCATGGTCATCTATTTCCAAAGCCATTTTTATAATTTTATAAAGAATCATTTTATTTAGTCCTGAAAAAGAAAACCTTAAAATTTAGATCTTTGTATAGTGACTTAAGTTAAAATGCAAAGATGATCTAACTTTTCCCAGCTTCTATTACTATCGATAAAGAAATCTCCTACAAGGACCCCTCCCCAAAAACCACACTAAAAATGCTTACCGAGTGTCTGTAAGCCAAGTCTGAAGGAAGTGAGTGTGTAGCATGAGATCTCTGCTCAGGGAACATGGTTTTTAGGAGAATGATTCAAGAACTGACATACATAAATCAACATGGTAATAATAGCCTCTGGTCTAAATCTTTAATTAAAAAAAAAACCCATCACGGAATATTTCTTGCCAAGTAGTATCTGTGTGACTGAGATACGGAGCTTGCAGAGCTGCGGCTGCACAATGTTTAACCCCCTGGAGCGCAGTTCACTGCTCCCCTCCCATGGGAGCCCCTCCTCAAAACCCATGTGCTAAGCTGCAGCCACCCCCAAACCCGTGGGGGAGCAAAATCCTGTGCATAAGAAAGAGACGATCCTGGATCCCACCCATGGCCACCACTGCAGATTCTGGGCTTTCCTCTGGTTAACACCATCACAGAGCAGCTGCTTGCCGGCCAGGACCATGGACAACCACCATACAGCATCTTAGGCAACGTAACTGGACTCCTTCATATGGGATAGAAAAGACCTTACTGAATGGGATGGGAGAAGGAAGAGAAAGAGGAGAGGGAGGTAGCAGTTACTGATTTGAGAAATGCATTCATGCACACCGACCTGTACACACGTGCGTGTACACTGGGTTACAGTACAAAATGCACGTATTTCTGAACTTTGTAATGGAGCATTCTGGGGAGCTAGAGATAACTCAGTGGTCATGAACGATTCCTGCTCTTGCAGAAGATCTGCGATCAGTTACCAGAACCCACATGACGGCTCACAGCCATCTGTTACTCCATTTCTGGAAGACCTGGTACCCTCTTCTGATGTCTGTGGGCTCTGTACACACATGATGTGCATCCATACATGCACATGCTCAGACACATGAAAAGATAAAGATAAATAGAGCTTTAAAACAATGACTCCTCCTCCCCTTTTTTCAGCCTGACCTTACCTACAGCAGTGCCTGTCATCACTGTGACGTGACATAGCAAAAGGAGTCCTCAACCAACCAGGCGTGTGTTGGTACCACACTCTTATACCCCAGATAGTGGAGCTAACTAAGTCTCTTTTCTTTCTAAGTTTGAAGTCTGGGGTATTGTATCTCAACAATAGACAACTAATATAGTGATTATACTTCCCTGTGTATCCAAGATGTCACCAGCTTAAGCCTGAGACATCACTGTTTTGCTCTGGCTGCCCACGCCTGGTGGTAAACCGTGCTCCTTCCCCAGTGGCCTAGTGTGAATGGCATGTATATGATTGTCCCAAGTATAATTCACAGACATGGTTCTGTAGTTTCTGAAAAGCTGAGACCACCATTGAGAGCTGGAATGAATGGGACCTCACAGAAGAGGAAGGGATACCGTTGTGGGAGCCACGTTTTAAGTGGCTTCCCAAGAAAGGGGCTTGCACTGGAGCTGCAGATGTCAGGACACAAGGACAATAGGTATCTGGAGAACTGCAGGAAAACTAGAAAATGCTGCATTATAGAGCAGAAATGGAGAGAGGTTCATAAACAAGTTTCACAGAAATGAGCAGCTACAGGTTTAAGGCAGAGAGAGAGAATTTATTTCCCCATATTGATCTGGGATCAAAGCAAAACTTAGTTCAGTGTAAGGGAACCTTGCCAACAACTGGAAAAAGTAAAAGCTGTGAATCACACAGACACGTAAACTTTCACTCGTCGTGCTGAGACAAGGACAGGCAAGGGCCGGGCAGAAGGGGTCCTGTGTCAGCCAGAGTTCTGAGGGGTTGAGGGGAGAAGGGCACAGCTCACCCGTCTCCACCGTATTTACTAAACTATTGCCTTGAGTTGTCAGTGTTCCGGAACTAGAAAGCTTTTTCCTCCACCAAGTACGACTCCGCACGAGGTTAAAACGCTCACAGCTCAGGTAACAACGTCAGTGCTCATTATTATTAGTCCCAACTTCGCTTTGCAGATGAGCAAATACAGTTGTGTTTGTGTCATGGCTCTCTAATGCAGGGTGAGCTTCCAGACCAGATGAGCAGAGAGCCAAAGGCGGAAGGCATAGTCAAAACCACCCTCCCCCAACACCCAACAGCTTCTGTGACAGCTCATAACTAGGCACTGTGTGCTCAGCCCAATAAAAAGCTCAGCATCAATTCTTTAATCTGTGGAGATGTTTTAGCAGATGTCATAGCTGCTGTCATTTTAAAGATCAGAGTCTGCCTGTGCCACAGCTAAATGAATAGTGGTACAGCTGAGATTCAAACCCACACCAGTAACATCACCAGCTGTGTCTTTGTGTGCTAAAGACAGAACAAATGCAACCGGCTGTTTGTGTGTTGGTGGGGAACAGTAATGGCATGTGGGTGGGAAGGAGGGACTTCTGCAAAGCAGGCTAGTCCTGAGGAGTGGGAAGCTGAAGAAAGAGCAGCTGAGGAGAAAGAGAAGCTGAGGAGTGAGCAGGTGAGGAGAGAACAGCTGAAGATAAGAGAGCAGGTAAAGAAAGGAGAGGACAGCTGAGGGAAGGAGAGGACAGCTGAGGAGAGGAGAGCAGCTGAGAGGAGGAGAGCAGCTGAAGAGAGGAGAGGACAGCTGAGGGGAGGAGAGCAGCTGAGAGGAGGAGAGCAGCTGAAGAGAGGAGAGGACAGCTGAAGAGAGGAGAGGACAGCTGAAGAGAGGAGAGCAGCTGAGAGGAGGAGAGCAGCTGAGGGAAGGAGAGGACAGCTGAGCAGAGGAGAGGACAGCTGGGGAGAGGAGAGCAGCTGAGAGGAAGAGAACAGCTGAGGGGAGGAGAGGACAGCTGAGGGGAGGAGAGGACAGCTGAGCAGAGGAGAGGACAGCTGAGCGGAGGAGAGGACAGCTGAGGAGAGGAGAGCAGCTGAGAGGAGAAGAGCAGCTGAGGGGAGGAGAGGACAGCTGAGGGGAGGAGAGCAGCTGAGGGGAGGAGAGAAACTGAGGCAAGCTGCACATGCAGTGAACAGTGTACAGGAGAGCAAGGGACCATGGAGGAACTTCATCTCATACCCTCTCACACGCGTGTTTCCCGGCCCCAGCTTTAACTTTGTCTTTTTCCTCCTCCTCCATTTCTCAGACTCCTGCTCTTCCATGCCTCTCTGTTTCCATCTTTCCTACTCAGATTCTTCCTTCTGCAATATTAGATCACTCTGTCCCCTGAATTTCTCTTTTTTTGTCTCTGAATTTTCTCTTTATGTCTCTTCTCCCCCTTCCATGATTGTAAACTGTCCCTGAAGCATGTACCACTTTATTTGGACAAGAATATGTTCTTCATATTTTAAATTTAAAACATAAAGAACTTGAATATTTTCTTGACAAAACTTAGCAAAAAAAAAATAATAAAGCACATATTTCATAGGTATTCTGCACCTATGAATAATATACACATACTATTCTAATTCAATAAAAGACAAACTCTATTAAGATTTGGACATCCATTCTTCACACACACACAAGATATAGAAAGCCAAAAAGCATTTTGAACGATACTCAGAAGATGTGGAGAGGTGGCACAGTGGCTCAAATCATTTGCTGCTTTTCCAGAGGACCCACGTTCAGTCCCCAGAGGACCCAGGTTCAGTCTCCAGCACCTGCGTCAGGCGGCAATCAACCACCCGTAACTTCAGCTCCTCAGCACCCCCACACTTTCCCTCCAAGGGTGCCTGCACACACATACACATCCCACACACGTACACCTACAAATAATTGAAAATAATAAAAACCAATATCAAGATAAGCTCGGGACTGGCAAAGTGGCTTGTCAGGTAACCCTTACCTCAAAGCCTGATGACCTGGGTTAAATCCTGAGCCACTTGGTAGAAAGAGAAAACAACTCCCACAAGTTGTCTTCTGACCTCCACACACATGCTGTGACACATACCTTTCAACACACACACACACACACACACACACACACGAGAGGGGGGATAATATCCAGTAGCCCTGGTCATAAGAGAATGTTACTGAAACCACAATAGCCAAAATGAATGTGAATGCCAAAGCCATGTGCTGGTAAAGATGTGAACTGGTTGGATCCGGTGCACTGGTTGGAAACCATCCCGGTAGTCTCTTTAAAGGTTAACTTCCGTTTACATGATACAGATATACCATTCAAAGTGTCGACCCAAAAGAAGCACATCCCACGGAGCTCTGTATGAAAGCATTAGTCAGCTTAGTTATAATAGCCGGAAGAAGAGAAAGCAAAAGAAATGGCCCAAATTTAAAATCTCAAATATACTGGTGTTTCCAAACACTGGAATAGCACTCAGCCAGAATATGAGAAAATCGTAACATATACAAGAACCTAAAGTGGCCCCCAAAGATGTTATGCTTAGTGAAAGATTCCAGACACATGAACAATATAGACACCCTCAGAAAGACAGTGATTAACTGGAACTGGGGTGGGCACAAGGACAGACCACGAAAGGTACAGAGGAGCTTTCCTCACGGTCCTCACGGCAAGAGAGTGACTGCCTTGATCACTGCTCCACTGTCCAGCTATCAACACTTAAAAATGACTGAATAGTAGACATGCTTGAGGCTATAGGCTCTCCTGGCTGTTTTGTTTATGGTTGCCTGGTGATGCCTCACAGCATCTAGAGACTTCCCTATCCTGGGTAGCTTTCCAAAGTATTCAATGATTGGCTGATAAGACACTCCCTGGGGTGTAGCAGGTAAATCTGGCTAAGCCTCCTGAGATAACTTTTCCTAAACACAGCATGAAGTAAATTAGAAGCTGGGGTCACCATTTAGCTTTATTTGGATAGAAGAACAGCCTGGAACACAGCCTGGAACACGTTGTATTCTTAGTTCCTCTCTGTTACTGATAAACACCAGGACCAAAAGCAACTTAGGGAAGGAAAGGGTCTATTTGTGCTCACAGGTTACGGCCCATCATTAGAGATGTCACAAAAGGAATTCTAGCAGGGTCCTCAAGCAGAAAGCATGAAGGAATGATGCTTAGCTGGCTTCCTTACACAGCCCAGGGAATGGTGCCACCCACAGTGGACTAGGTCCTCTTACATCTATTAACAATCAGGACAACCCCCTACAGATATGCCCACAGGCCAAGCTGATCTGAACAACCCTTCAAAATTGAGATTCCTTTCCAGTGACTATAGGCTATCTTGAACTGATGGTTAAAACTGTCCATTCAAAATTAAAATTTAATTTTAGTAATAATGATAAATTGTTAATTAATAAATCACTTCTTTATTATTGTTTGGGCAAGGGCACAAGTGTCGTGGCACACATGTGGAGTCAGAGGACACATAGGGAGTCAGTTCTCTCCTCCCAGTTCTACATGGTTCCAGGACTGAGCTCAGGTCAGCTGGCTTTCTCAGCAAGTGCCTTTACTCATGGAGCCATCTTGCCAGCATCAAATTATTAAAAAAAGATTAGCCAAGCCCAGAAAGACAAATATCATGTATTTTCTCTTATTTGTGGGTCCTGGATTTTACATAGAAACATAAAATGAAGTATGGAGATATGATATGAAAGCAGAAGGAAGGAGGGGGAAGGAAAGGGACCAGAGGAAGAGGGAGAAGAAAGGAGAGGAGGAAGGAGAGGGGTCAGTGGGCAGGGGAGGGGAGGGTAAAAAAAAACAGAGGGGGGAAGGAAAGGAGAGGGGGGACAGAAAGGAGAGGGACCAATGGGAGGGGGAGGGGGAGGGGAGTCAGAGGGGGAAGGAGAGGGGTCAGTGGGAGGGAGAGGGAAAGGAATAAGGAAAGAGACCAGTGGGAGGGGGAAGAAGGGGGAGGAGAAAGGAGAGGGGTTAGTGGGAGGGGGAGAAAAGAAATTACAGGTGAGTACAGTCAAGGAACACAAGGGAACCTAAAGAAATCATTGTGAATCAACACTGTAGACAGTGACTATGCACCTGTGGAAAGGTACACACCATATTTAGGAAGGTTTTGTTTAATTTTCTAGGTGGTCTATTATACACATGTCCCTTTCCCAGGAACTCTGCAGTTGAGTGTCATGCAATATTCACTTAATAAAAGTGTAAGTTCTTGGGGTGTCAGGGTACACTGTCACCACAGCACCTCAGAACTGAGCCAGGACCTTCAAGAGTTCAAGGCTAAGCTGGACTGCAAAGGGAGACCCTGTTTCGAAACCTTAATACAGAGCAAATTCAAGGCCAACCTGAGCACTCAGCATAGCAGCCTCGAAATTAAAAATTAAAATAAACACAAAACGGACTGGGGATGTGCATGCTGGTGGGTTAGTTGCCTCGTGATGGCAGGCTGGTTGCCACGTGACAGTGGGGTAGTTGCTGCATGACGATGGAGTGGTTGCCGAATGACTGGGGTCTGGTTGACTGGCATGTGTTCAATCTGTACTCCTCCTGAAAAACTGATTTTTAAAAGTGAGCTACTGCTATAAGCATCAGCCTGAGTGAGACACACTTTCACTCCTACGCTCACACCTGAGCCAAGAGAAGCAGCTACTTGCACGTGAATGTCTCCGGTAGCCTAGCTCACACTGGCCACACAGCCGAGGTGAATCAACGAGCTCTGTGTACACACCAAGCCACGTTCTATTGTAAAAGGATGAGGTACTGGGTCATACTACAGTGTGAATGAGCCTTGGGAGCCGCATTAAAGTGGAAGACTCCTGTGACAAAGGCTGTGTGTATGGTCCCAAGTGTCTCTAACAGCAGTCCACAAACACAGGAGGCAGAGGAACCCAGCAGCAGGCTGGATACATCCTTTCCCACAGGAGAGAGGCACGGCTAACTTACACAGATACACTCCACACAGCAATGTCTCAGTGTCATACTTGTAAGTTTAAAAGTAAGATATATGAGGTTTGTTGGCTGTGATTCATCATGCATGTGCTTGTTTGACTGTCAGTAGGCACCCATGTGAGTATGGCTAAACATGCATGTATGTGCATGTTCATGTAGAGGCCTGAAGTTGACATCAGTGTCTTTCCTGATTGCTTGCTACTTTATCTGTTGAGGCAAGTCTCAGCTGAACTCTAGTTGGCTGGTTCCAGCTGGTTCAGCTAGCCAGCTTCCCAGGGGATTTCCTGCTCTACCTCCCCAGTGATGGAATGACAGGCAGCTGCCACACCTGCCTGACTTTTTACCTAGGTTCTGGGGATCTGAACTCAGGTCTTTGAGCCTCTTGCTTTTTATCCACCGAGTCAACTCCCTGGCATTCATTGAATCTTCAAAAGAAAAGAATTTTTTTTTATTTATAGCATTACCGTGTGTGTGTGTGTGTGTGTGTGTGTGTGTGTGTGTGTGTGAGAGAGAGAGAGAGAGAGAGAGAGAGAGAGACAAAGCCTCACTCTCTAGAAACTGTTACCATAGAACTTGCTGTGTAGATCAGTCTGGTCTCACACTCACGGCATCCTGTCTCTACCTCCTCCACACTGGGATTGTAAGTGTGCACCTCCAAACCAAACCTGCATTCACAGCATTATCTTTTTTTGTTTTTGTTTACTTTAGGAAAACTGTGAATAGACTCCATTGGCAGCACCAAATACTATGAGTATATTCTTTACTTCCCATTTATGATAAAATATAATTCTTATTTATGCTAAAGTCTTTAAATTGAACCAAAGACTGTTACAAGTACACTCCATATTCATGGATGAGTAACTCTGGATCTTTGATTCAGTTATTCATGGACAGTCAAGCTGGGCATGGTGGTACATGCCTTTAATTCCAACAAAGGCAGGATCTCTGAGTTTGAGGCCAGCCTGGTCTACAGAGTGAGTTCTGGGACAGGGAGAGCTACTTCCCATAAAACAGAAAACACTTAAAACATTCACTGAGCACCTAATAGATGCTGAACATTTGTCAGATGGTATAGTGGGTGGTGCACAGGGAGATGGTGCCGGGTGACCAGGGTCCTGGCCAGGAGAGAGGTTGGAGAAGGATGGGAATATTTGAACAGAAGCCCAAAGGAGGAGGCAGAGTTACTCCTCTGAGATGAGCAGACCATGAAGGCCCCTAAAGGGAGTCTTCCAGATGAGCGCCCTTAACAGAAGCCACTGGTATGGCCGGGGGAAGCCAGTAGCTGGCCTGATCATGGCTGGGAGGCTGGCCAGCTTAGGGAGATGAGGCTGGCCAGCTTAGGGAGGGTCTTAGGGGCCAGCGGGTACCCTGGATGTTGGAGTGAGATGGAGACACTCCTGGGAAGCAAACAGAGGTCAAGTGCCAACTTCTGCTGTAACAGGTTCATTCCACCTACTGTGTAGAGAAAGGACAGTCAAGACGGAATGTGTCAGGGGGCTTTGTTTATCCAAGAGAGAGGTGTCAATCATAGGTTCACAACAAACATCTTAAAAACTTATAGGGGTTTTGTTGGTTTTGAATGAAGTGTAAGAGACAGGAGCCACAGGTGAGCCGTGTTTAAAAGCCTTGGCACGTGCTAAGACAGCAGTGCCTCATTGAGAACACAGTGCAAACTGGATGCTGCTCTATGAGACAATAACAATGCCTTGATTTCTCCCGAAAGAAACACTCTTCTGCGTGTGTGCAAAAGAAACACTCTTCTGCGTGTGTGTGGTTGATTGCCTTGCCGTTAAATGGATTTTAAAAGTGGATATTACAAGCTTTTCAAAGAAAACGGTAGGTATGTTTGACCTTACACACCTGCAAATCCGGCAGAGACAGAGAGAAAGAGACAGAGAATGACTACACAGAAATATGTCATTTTAGAAGGAGAAAGAAAGGGAACGGTGGGGCAGAAGAAACAATTTTCCCCCAGAAACAATAAACAGAAAGCATCCGCAGCTCTACAGAGCGCCTCACTCATAACCCAAATTTGAATCCAGTTACAAAGAGTGCAGATGTTAAATAACTGCCATTTTCTACTCTTTGAAGAGGTTTCCTGACTACATGACCACACAGGAATTCTCTTCTTCCCTGCAGTTAGACATAAACTATAAACATAAACTGTTCTGTTGGTCCTTATTTTTTACATTGATTCTTAACTCCTCAACTAGATCATGTGTACCTCAAATTCATAAACTGCATATAAATCTCCTGAGTAACCACACAGAACCTAATAAGGTAACCACAAGTGGGTAAAAAGCTAAAAATGCAATATTCTCACAACACA
>CACVCL010029651.1:0-65996 GCA_902729485.2 Mus minutoides | reverse complement strand
GAGAGAGAGAGAGAGAGAGAGAGAGAGAGAGAGAGAGAGAGAGAGAGAGAGAGAGAAAGATTGGGTTTACCTTAGGTGTTTGAATCCCCCAAGCACATCCCCAGTGACACACTTACTTCAACAAGTCCACACTTGCTGATCCTTCTAATCCTTCTCAAATAGTTACACTCCATGATGACTAAGCATTCAAATATGTGACTGCCAATTTTGCTGTCCAGCACAAATTACATGGAACGGAACAAGACCAAACAGCTAGTCAGCAGTTAATCATATCCAGACGCCATCCTTGCATTATGTGTCTGAGTTCTGGAAGGCACAGTTCCTCTCTAGCCCGAGGAGAATGAGCTGGAGTCCAGCCAGTGATCCAGAGTCAATGGGGAACACATGGAGAGCATCTATGCATGCAATAGACAGTATGTGATTGTGCGGGCTGGTGAACTGAGTTTGAAACCTATCAGGCAGGCTGTGGAGAAGGGTGGGCTGGAAATTTTACATGGTCTCTTCCAGGGAAGTCTAGTATGGCTTTAAAACATCTAGCTCACTTTGAATCTAATCAGGCATCCTCAAGTTATATAGATCCATCCTAAAGTCAAAATGTCTTCTTAGCGCTTGATTGACTCCCAGATTAGACCACCTAGAACTGTTGCTTAGCCAGCAGGCAAACTGACAGAGAGAAGACCATCTGAAGAGGGATGGGATGGGATGCTTCTGGCAGAGCATATGGTCTGTGTACATGTGTTCCTGGATTGAATATCTAACACCCACTAAAAGCAAACACAGCAGACAAGCCAAACATGGCAAGGACTCAGGAGGCATTCAGAACGGGGCAAGGCTTAGAGAGCAGCTGGCTTTGGTGATCTCTGGATTAGTGACCACTCTCTTTCCAGTTGGATTTGATCTGTAATGCTGGAATTATGAACAGAGTTGGAATATGTTATACAGTGGGGAGAACATTTTCATAAGTGGAGATTTGGAGAGCCTAAGCACAGTATACTGAATATTTTATGTATTCACTTATTTTGTGGGGTGGGGCATGTGCTGGGGGGTATATGTGAAGAGAAAGTCAGGACGTCCTGCTGGTGTGGTCCCAGGGATAAAATTCAGATTGTCAGGTCTGGAGGAACAAGTGCCTTCTACCTGCTAAGCAGCTCACCAGCCTCCAGTATGTTTTCAACACAGAATATGGAACTGAAAGGTGTGTGCAAGGCAGTGTGCAAAGGTGTGTGCAAGGTTGTGTGGAAGACTGTGTGCAAAGGTGTGTGCAAGAGTGTGTACAAGGCTGTGTGCAAGGGAGTGTTCTCCCATTGACACTCCCACAAGTTAACACAAACATAATGCTGTAAACCTACACAGGTTGATTATTTTACAATTCTGGAGGAATTCCAGTGAAAGTTCAAGACACTGTCAGAATGGCTCCTCTGTGAGCTCTTTCTAGGTCTCTTCCTTATCTTTTCTAGATACTCGTGCTGTGGTTCTCAGCTTTCCTAATGCTGTGACCCTTTAATACAGCTCCTCATGTTGTGGCGATTCCAAACCATGACATTACTTCATTGCTATTTCAGAACTGTAATTTTGCTACTGTTATGTGTCTTAGTGTAAATATCTGATATTTGACCCCTTTCAAGGGTTGGTTGACCTGGAGAGGTCTCAAGCCACTGGTTGTGAACCACAATTCTAGAGGCTGTCTGTCCAAGCTTGTATGTCCAGTTGCCAGCCTGTATGTCTACATTCCTATGATCTGTGCGACCTTTGCAACATTGCCTTCTCCTGCTTCCTCTTGTAAGGACACAATATTACATTGGACCCACCTGGAAAATCCACAACCTCTGGGCCCCATCTTTAGATCCTTATCTAAGTTCTTTTTGCAATGCCAACTTTAAAGTATACACTGAATGACTTCCTCTGTGTTCACAGTTTCTATTTGCAGAGTGTGTGGCCTGACAAACTTCTGCTAGAAGCTGAGTAACCCTTAACCGAATGACATTTCCTAGCTCTTGCTGGGATCCATGATAGTGTATGTGTGGTTCGTCAATGCACAGGTGCATTTGCCAATGAGAACGCCACACATCTCATAGCCCACAGCAAACCCTGCTCGATCAAGGAGCAGAAGTCGAGGCCGTAACAAGATCAGATGGGGTTTCCAAATTCACGCAATTGGAGCTCCAACAGAATTGAACCAGAAAAGCGTTCAAAATACTCTGCATCTGCCTAACCCTTTGACAAACATCAATATACAGTAAAACAAACCACCCACATCTTGACCCCGAGGCAGTGTGAATAGTAACCCTGTAGCAATGCCTGTATTCAAACCCCCAGAGCAGAGCGCACTATTGTCCTCTACATGTTCCCACTGCCACACTGGAAGAGATGGGCAGTGTCTCTCCCACATGATGGGAGGGTTCTAGTCTGGTGAGAAGACAGCATTCCTGTGCCTGTCCTGCTTCCAATAAGATGCCTTATCTGTTGTAGATGAGACTTCCCCTGTAGGCGATATGCCCTCAGGGGTGGTCAACTCTAGACCCTAACAACTAGGATCTTTATCTGTAAGTCTAAGCTCAGCCTTTCATTATAAGTCTAACCCTCTTCTCCAACTTCAGGTTCCTCCCTGCCTGGCACCTCAGTGTCTTCACTGTGCTCTTCAATAATCCCTTACAAGAGCTTGCTCTTTCCTAGACAAAAATTCTAAATGTTCTAAGTGACAGGTTTAAAGAATTTAGCAGTCCTGATAACTGAAGGGATGCCATTCTTGCACAATTGCCACTATTAAATGGGGGGGGGGATTCAATAGTTACTGACTGAATCTGATTTTATTGTTAGAGTGTGAATTTGCAATATACATAAAGGCTAACTTAGAAGCCAGCCCTTGTTGCTGGAAGAAGAATGTGAGTTCACTCCAGCCAGAATGATGCTATCTTCCATTATCTGTAGAAGGATGGCAAGAATGGCTAGCAGCCACTGAGGTTCAAATATTTATTAAGTTTTTGTTTGTTTGTTTAAGACAACAAAGATGAATTGCCATATGATCTGAAAACTGGAGGACTGAGATCCAGATGTGTGGCCCCCTGATCCCTGAAGTCCAAGTGTATGCTCCCCTGATCCCTGAAGTCCAAGTGTGTACTCCCCTTATCCCTGAAATCCAGGTGAGTGCTCCCCGATCCCTGAAGTCCAAGTGAGTGCTCCTCTGATCTCTGAAATCCAGGTGAGTGCTCCCCTGATCCCTGAAATCCAGGTGAGTGCTCCCCTGATCCCTGAAATCCAGGTGTGTGCTCCCCTGATCCCTGAAATCCAGGTGAGTGCTCCCCTGATCCCTGAAATTCAGATGAGTGCTCCTCTGATCCCTGCAGGTGTATGATACTTTGCTTCTCTTTAGCTTTTACTGGTTTGCCTGAGTTTTTTTGGCATTTCTTGGCTCACAGCTGGGTCATACCCATGTCAATGACACTCATGTCAATCACACCCCTGTCAATCATACCCCTGTCAATCACACCCCTGTCAATCATACCCCTGTCAATCACACCCCTGTCAACTACACTCATGTCAATATCAACCACATTCATTTCAATCACATCCCTGTCAACTACACCCATGTCAACCACACTCATGTCAATCATACCCCTGTCAATCATACCCCTGTCAAAGACATCCCTGTCAATCACACCCATGACAATCACATCCATGTCTGCCTTTGTTGCCACGTGGTCTTCTTACTGTGTCTCTCTTCACATGCCCTCTTTTAAGGGCACTACTTCCCCTGAATCCATGGCTGACTACTTCAATGTGACCTTGTATTATATAACTCTGCAGTGGCCCTATTTTCTAACTTACTTGCTGTAACATTCCCAACATCTAGAAGAACACCTCATCTAAACACTGTTGGGTGAATGTGTACAAAAATAAGTGAAGGATAACAATACATGAATGGTATCAGCAGCTGGGACTGCATGGGTTCCCTGGTCTCCTTGACTGGGTACCTGTGGTTACCGCACATCATAGGCTCAGCACAGCTCCTGCCAGCTACTTGTTCTTCAGTGGAAGCCTCTGATAAGTGCCTTGTGCAGAATGGGGAGGGGTGGGGAAACAAAAGATGTTTTAATGTTTTCCATCTGAACTCCAGGCCTTTCTGGGCTGACCTGGGGTGGAGAAAGCAAGTTGAAGGAGCTGAATAACATTGGAGAAGCAGCTTATGACACATGTAGAGACCCAGGGGGCAAGAATAGGGGAAAGGAGAAGATGCCTGGGCTCCAGAGGCTGGAAAAACCCAATCCAATTAGCTGGAAACAGAAGCCAAATAGTGAGGCTAACACTGGACAGTATGAGCCCATCGTCATTCATTCATTCATTCATTCATTCACTACTCACTTACTTAATACTCATTTGACAAATAGCTATTAACCACATTGTGGTATTCTGGGTACTGGGGCTCTAACAACAAATTCCCCTGGCTGAAATCTCTTTTCCTGAAGCTTTTTTCATAGTGGGAAGAGCTATGGCAAATAAAGATAACCCACATTGGGCAAGAAGTGTATGGCCAGTCTCTCACCAGAATTAGAGAGGGAGCTTAAGAATATGTGTAAAGAGGAGGAGCTGTGGTAGGTGGTGGGATCAGGTGATCCTGAAAGAGCTACTGGGAATTGAGGGGACACTCCCTCCCCACCCACCTGCCCCCTGGAAGAGCACTCCAGGCTGAAGGACTTCTAGAACATGTCAGGATCCCAGGATGAGAGTGCACTCAGAGCTTGAGAGAGACCAACTCCCTGAGGCTGGAATTGAGAAAGGAAGGGGTCAGGAGGGCCAGCTGTGGTCAGAGTGGCTGCTGGCCAAAGTGCAAGACTGACCAGTGCTTAGGTTGTGTGGAGGTTGGAGCCAGGTCAGCCAAAAGGAACAAGAGAGCCAGTGGACTTTGGAGGGCCATGTGCATTAAACCTGAGCCTCTCATCACACCACACATGGGGCCAGCCAGGCTAACAGGAAAGGGGCTTGGTCAACATCACAGTTAGGGTAAGAAAATCTGGTTCAGTCCTGCACGTAAGGAGTGAGGCCTCTTCCCACTGTAGCAGCTAGAGAGGAGGTCAGTGGTGTCGAGGAGAGAATTGGCCACAGAGGCACCACGGGCACAGATGTGCCTGGTGCACAGCATGAACCTGCAGTGTTGAAGTCTGAAAGTGCAACCTTATCTAAAGGCTCACTTGACGGGGTGAAGAGCTGTTCAGATGTCACACTGCAGAACGGAGACATGCTTCCATGCCTTTGTTCTTGGCTCCTTCTTCTACCTTCATAGCGAGTCTGTACTTTGGAAGACAGACATCTGAGCAGACTCCAGCTTGTGGACAGTTTTCAGGCCACCCAGCAGCCTCCTGAGTCCATGTCCCTGGTTTCCAGAAGAGCTTCCTGACCCATTATGTGTCCAGGTTTGCAAAGAAGCTAGCCTCTTACTCACCAGACCCTGATGCCATACTGCTCCTGCTCGAGCCTTGAGTTGCTGCACTCTGCTGCACTGTGTGCAAACTCTGCCTGTCCCCCCCCACCCCCCACCCCATTTCCCTCAGTGGCTGCCTTTCAATCCTGTAAGATGGCTACAGAAAACTGTTTGCCACCCCTTTCCCTTGGCCTTTCTTTTTGCAAGGGGTGTGTTGGAGGGACCTTGTTTTCCTTGCCTTCCTTTAGGTGTGTAACCCCCATCCCACCTTTAGAACTTTCTTATGGGCTCTCTCCAGTTTTCCTGATGTCTGGGTTAGGCCAACATTTCCCTTCTGTGAACACTGGGGCACTTGCCTGAATTGCTAGTTTAAGATTTTTGAGCACCAAGCGAGTAAGAGCTGTGCTAGTTAGAAGTAACAGATGTGGAAGGAGGAGGAGGAGGAGGAGGTGTGTGTGTGTGTATGGAGGGGGTCCTAAACCTTTACCCTCCCTGAGATCATTCTTACCCTCTCCTAGGTCTGGTCTGCTCCTCCCCCATCAAGGCCCTGACCTACTTCTGCTCATCAGACCATGCAATTTAGCCCCATTGTTCTGGAAGCTTTGAGTAAGAAGGAACTTTCCCTTTCTTTCCTTTCCTTTTTTTTGTGTGTGTTTGGGGGGAGGGCATGGAGACAGAGAAAGAGGAGGAAGAGGGGAAGAGGGGGAAAGAGGGGGGAGGGGGAGAAAGGGAGGGAGGGAGAGAGAGAGATCAGGAAATAGCTGTTGGATTTTCACAGAGGTTATCACCCCCACCAAAACTTAAGGGTATCTTCCTGCTGGACAGCCTGCTGGACAGTCTTTCAGTGCTGTGGCAAGAGGCTGATGGGAACGCTCCTCTTCCTGCAGCCATATTTGCTGAAACAGTGAGCCACTGCCTCTCTACCCAGGAACAAATAGCTCTCTATGCATAGTTCTGGCCCCTGGACTTGAGAATCCCCTGAAGAATGTTAAGGGGGTTTAGAGTTTCTTAGTAGAAACTGCCCTGGTAGAAAGAAAAGGCCTCTGGCCTTTTGACCTAAACAAGCAAAGGCCTGTTTCTCAATAGAATTCCCATTCATTCTCTCTCCTGTCCTCTCCCTCCCTCTCCCTGGTCCTCCTTCCCTCCCTCTTCCCAAAGCCAGTTTCTTAGTTTCTCCCCACCCCACGAGAACAACTGCTCAACCCAAGGATGCCATTTGTTTCACATCTGAGTAAGGGTCCATTTTGAAAACGCCAAAAAGCAGAGGCAGAAAATGAAAACATCAATCTAGACTTAAAGCATTTGGAGAGACATCTTCAGACTTTTGCTTTTCTCATGTATACTTATGAAAACTGAGAACACATCTGCTATACTGTTGTTCTGTGACAACACACCATATGTAATTACCAACTTAAAGAGTATTGCTTGCTTACTTATTGCAAGGGAATGTACCCCTGTTACAGGTGAGAAACAAAATAAAAGAATAAAACAGGTAGCATGGGAAAATCAGCAAAAAGCACTAAAACTCACCCTTTAGAGACAATTAGCACAAAGTATGGATTCAGTTGTTTCTGAAGATACATGCCTAGTAAGGCGGTATGTGCCTATAATCCCAGCACTTAGGGGGTTAAGGCAGAAGAAGTGTGTATTTCAAGCTGGTCTAGTCTTCATAGTGAACCACCGTCTTGAACAACAACAAAACACATAATAGTGTGTATATGCAGATAAATAGACTTACGTGTGTGTGTGTGTGTGTGTGTGTGTGTGTGTGTGTGTGTATTAAAAACCTAGTCGTGCCCTAATAGGACACTACTGCTGTCATTTTGTTAAATTGACATGATGTGCCTGAAAGCTACCTTCTAAGTATTTCTGTTCATGGCCACAGGTTGGTGATGCCGTCTGCCTCACATCCACAGTTAGCGATGCCGTCTGCCTCACATCCACAGTTAGCGATGCCGTCTGCCTCACATCCACAGTTAGCGATGCCGTCTGCCTCACATCCACAGTTAGCGATGCCGTCTGCCTCACATCCACAGTTAGCGATGCCGTCTGCCTCAATCACAGAAGCTTCCTTTTGCTGTCTGTGGTGGTTGCTGAAGACTCCCAACTGGTCAAAGTGTAGCTGTGGAACACTCAACCTTAAATGGGGTATCTCTCTCTCTCTCTCTCTCTCTCTCTCTCTCTCTCTCTCTCTCTCTCTCTCTCTCTCACACACACACACACACACACACACACACACGTGATGACAACCCTTCAAGGCTCAGAGGGCACCAGGGAAGAGGGGAGGGGATGCCCACTCCATTCTGGAACTCTCTCAGCAGCTGTGCTTACCAGCACATGATTGGCATAAAGCACAGCCTGTCAGCATCCTCTCCTGGACAGGAGAGGAGCTCACGAGGCTAGCCCCTCCCTAAGGAAGCTAGCCCCTCCCTGAGGATCTACAAGCAAACAGTAGTTGTTGGGGAAGGGGGGGGGCATTTTCTTCAGTGGTGTAGTGACTGGTAAATTGCCCATGTTCCTGTAAGTAGCCATAATTGAACTTACTGGGTCACCAAGCAAAACAAACACACACAGGAAGGTAGAAGGGAGGCTAGTTGGGAACAGGATTAAGAAGAGATAAGAGAAATACTGTAGTTGTTGAACTTGGGGTTAAGGGTTTCCTGACAATGGGAGTGGGGTGTCTCTGTCTCCTTTACCTGTCTCTTGGGACCCTCTATTTTCCTATTGGTTCCTGGTCCAGCCTTGATATAAGGGCTTGTGCCAGTCTTACTGCATCTTGTCGCAACAAGATGGTTGACATCCCTGGGCGGCCTGTTCTTTTCTGAAGGAAAAGAGTAGAAGAGGAGTGGATCTTGGGTAAGGGGAGGTAGGGAGACTTGGGGGAGTGGAGAGAGGGACACTACAGTTTAGACAAATAAATAAAAAGAAAAAAATTAAAAAAGAAAGGGCAAGAGACAGTAAGAGAGAATATTAACGTGAAAATGTCACAGTATACCCACTATTAAGTGTAGTTTATATTCACTAAAAAAGCCAAAAAAACCAAAAATGGAAACAAAACTTAAAAAAAAAACCCTACAGCTTAAGCTTTTAGTTTTAGGAAACTTAAAGCAGGGTCAGATGGTACATTCACGGAGGCCACCGATGACCTCTTATAGGAGGACAATACAAAACCATCTGTGTTTTATTAGAAAAGTCTTATGCGCTATGTGCAGACGCTGTTGATCCCCGGGGCTTATTTAATAACCTTTGCCTAACCCTTTAATAACCTTTGCCTACCTTCTCTCTTCAGGCTCACAAAGTACAAAACATTCCTCTCTTGCAGCAAGGGTGGCCGTGAAGTCTGTCCTGGCCGATGACACCTTAGAAGATCCTTCCAGTATCAGGCTGAGTTTGCACCGTTTTTGTTGTTGTTTTGTTTTTGTTTTTGTTTTGTGGGATGTGCAGCATCTCCGACCTCCACCACCATGCAGTGAGCACTGTGTTTCGGATGTGGTTTGTTCCCCGAGATGTGTGTGCTAGAGGCTCCTCCTCAGTGCAGATGTGTGGGGTTGCTGGGACCTTTAAGAGGGGCTGAGTGCGAGGTGGCTGGATCTCTGAGGTCTCAGGAGGGATTAATGCTGGCCTCCTGGAGCTAGTTACTGAAAGTGAACTTGGTCCCTACTGTTCTCTTCAGAGTCTCTGCAGCTAACGCAGCCTCACCAGACACTGAACAGATGGACCACCAGATCCTGAACTTGGACTCTCCCAAACTTTGGGACAAACAAACTTATTTTCTTGACACAGTACTTGGCTTCAAGTCTTTTGTCATATCAGCAGAACGTGTACTGATCCATTAGTTATGTCACATGCCTGACTGGAGGATAGGCTACATACTTCTGTGTATCAGCAATAGTAGCTTGTGATCAATAGATAATAGCAGGTTGACTTTAATTTTCTGATTTTGTGGTTGCAGAATTTCTAAGGATTTTGAAGACTATACATTTAGATGATCTTTGTAGGCTTTTATAATTAGCATATATTCATTATACAAGATAATGGGTTTTATTATGACATTTTCATACACGTGCACCATACACTTAGGTTATATCACTGTCCCTACCTGCTTCAGTCTCCTCCTTCCCTTCTGCGGGCTCCTCTCCTCTTCCCAATGCTTCTCTGGCTGTTCTTATGTCATAGGTATACATGTATGTGGGTGTGTGCATGTGTTAGGTATATATACATATATGTGTGCACATGTGCATGTACATGTGTGTGTGCTCTTTTCAGTGTGAATTCTACCTATGGGCAATTGTCTGACATTTGTCTTCCTGAATCTGGTTGATTGGATCTCCACTTCACATCTTTCTGCAAATGATATAATTTTATTCGTTATAGCTAAGAAAGACTCCACTATGAACTGTGTGTTGTGTTTTCTCCTTGCATTTATTCACTGCTGGATAGGTATCTAGCCCCATTATGTAACATGTCTATGTGTGGTGCGGCAATCACACAGGCATGCCAGAGTCTCTGTGCTGTAGTAGATTCCTTCTCGTAGATTCTCAGAGGTGGTAGAGCTGAGTCCCACGTTAGCAGCTTTCAGCTTTTGAGGGCCTCCTCCTGCTCTCCGTTGTGCCTTTCCTACCACAGTGTGACAGGTTTGCTTTTCCTCTTCATCTTTATTAGTGTTTGTTAGTGTATTTTTCTCTTGGTGACAGCCATTCTGACTGCTTGAGACAGATGTATCTCAATGTAGTTTTGATTTGCATTTCCTTGGTGGATGTGGGTTTTGAACACACACACATACACACACACACACACACACACACACACACATTTATATATGGAATCTGTGTGTCTTTTTTGAGAGCCTTTTGTCTAACGTGACCATGTATTGATAGCTTTTTGGTGTGTGATATTTTAAAAAGTTCTTTATATTGTATGTCCTACAGGCATAGATAACTTAGAAGCCAGAGCACAGAATGTTTGTATTTCATAAACTTGAGCAGATCAGTCAAAATGACAGTGTCACAGACTTTGATCCAAAAAGAATCTTTGGCCACCACTCATCACCCAGTTGCTGTTGCTACAAACACATCTGAGCTGGTGAGGGCGTGATTAATTTTGAAAGGAAGGTTGTATTTGGACGGATCTGGGGATGCTTAGTGAGGAGGCAGTGGTTTTGCTCATGTCTCCCACCGCACTGGAGCCCGTGTGCATCTCAGATCTTTAGAACCGAGAGGCCGATGTTCTTGCCTATCAGGATGGGCTTCAAGTCAGCTGGGAGCCTCATGGCCTGGCAAGGAGGGAAGAGGTCAGCACGGTTACCCAATGAGTCATGAGAACAAATCAATCTAGACTGTTTGTGGTTCCAAAAGCCAGCAGCAGCTTTCCCTGCACTTCTCCTTGTGTGTGGTTGGGCAATAGCTGCGAATGATGACAGGGAACCTTGAGTTACTCCTGTCTGTGGGCAGCCATAGGGCAAGGGCCGATGGCTCAAGCATCTTTAACCTCACATCTTTTCTCAGATCAACTCATCTTTTTGCAGCCAGGACCCGTGTGATATGGGATTTGCTCAGGAACCGAGTCTTGTGGGGTTTTGACTGAAGGAGGCCATAAGGCCAGAAGTCAAGGTCTCTTGGTGATTGTAGGAGCCTAACAGGTTTTGGACTTTGTGGCCATCAGATAAATCACTTGTGCAAGTGAGGAATGAGGACAGCCAATGGTTGGGTTCTGGGACGAGGTGGCCCCAGCAAGGAGTGGGCAGTGGGCAAGTGATCAGAAGGCGTTAGGTGTGGATGGACAGACAGACACAGAGAGAAGACTAAGTCTTGTATCCTCCTTCATGCTTCTGAGAGTATGAAGTCAAAGTTCAATTTGATGGACCTTCCCTTGTGGAAAGACCAGTATAAACACTATGTTCACTTTCATTACTGAGGTGTCAGGACCACCTGCGGGAGCTAAAGCAGGGGGATGCATAGTCAGCTAAGATTGTCATCGTGGGTAGTCATGCATGAGAAGGACGTGAGAGGTCTCTGAGATGCACGCTTGCTGGTCAGCTAGGATTGTCATCATGCGTAGTCATGCATGAGAAGGACGTGAGAGGTCTCTGAGATGCACGCTTGCTGTTATGGGTACAGAATCACCCCAAAAGAGGAAGAGGACTTCCCAAGGTCGCAGTGTTCACACTGGGCCTTGTGTCAAACTGGGCCAAGGTCAGAGGGTTGGTTGGCACCAGGCCTGGTGAGTATTTTCTCTCTGAATCCTCACTCCTGACCTCTGCATGCACCACCGACTTCTGGCCCCACCTTCAAGGCCCTAAGCACCCTTCTAAACATAGAAGACCATAACTGTCACGTATTAAAACTAGGGTTGGTGCTCAGGTAGTGACAGCCCCCTCCCAAACACACACATATATACTAAATAAGTTGCTGAAGAGAGAGGAAAGGGAAGGAGAAAGGAGAAAAGAAGAGGAGAGAGGAACTAGGAAAAAGAAACCACCCCATTTTCAGGAAACAACTGGAAACCCAAGCAGGATACGTTGCAGGTCCTAAGTGATTTTCTAAGCTGTGGATCACAAAGACTTTGCTCATCTTATCTGTAAGCCCATTGTCTAGCATGGAATCTAGCACACAGTAGGGCTTCAGTAAAAAGTTCTTGAAAAAATAATGAACAAGCACCACAGGAGCAGTGGGTGATCCTCAGCACACAGCCAGAGCTGTCAGAACACAGGCAGTCTGAGCCTGGCTCCAGACTCGTGGCCTCTGTGACTCCTGTGCAGACTCCACAAGTGGATTTGGAAAGTACCTATTGTGTCAGGCTTCCTTCCAGATGGTAGAGGTACTATAGCAAGCAGACAAAATTAACCAGGGCTTCCTGCGAAGAAGCTGACATCCTGGTGGAAGGCTAGAAACAAAGTAGCATGCCTTTAGCATTTGATGGAGTGATCTGTGCGTGATTCATGGCACTTTGAAGGGGACTGGACTGCTCTGTAGCAAGTCCTTCCAACCCACTGCCCACAAACAGAAGTTCTGGGAATGAAATCAGGCTGGTGAATGCCATGTAGGAAGTGGGGAGAAAGGGCGATGCCAGATGAAGACATGGGTGACCCAGGACTCTTGAGTGTTTGAACTGTAGTCTATAGCTTTTCAAGACCACGATCACTAGTCCCCAGCCTCAAAAGTCTGTTCTCGAGAAGCCAGTGGCTGTCGGGCAGGGCCATTATGGGAGCATTGTGGGTTGGAAGGATGTCTCAGTGGTTAAGAGCACTTGTCACTGATGGATTGAGTCTCAGTAGGCCATTCACTATGGTCTATAACTCCAGGTTACACAGGATACAGAGATATGCTTGTGAGCAGAATACTCAGACACATAAAAAATGTAAAAAATGATTATGAAGAAGAAGAGGAGGAGGAGGAAGACCTTTGCCAGTACTTAGCTATTCTGAAGTTGTGGGCAACTTTGAGCTTTGTGTGCTAAGGGAAATGGTTAACACCTTACTGTGAAAACCAGCTCACATGACTTCCAGGATGGAAGCTAGCTCCCATACAGCAGCTGCTGGTCCTCAAGGGACTTCCTGGAAACTTTCTTGTCAGGCAGCCAAGCTGTCATCCACATGGGGCCATTGGGGAATCCCTAACCAGCTAAAGTCATCTAAAGCATGTGTTCTTAAATGTGATGCTCTGAGTATACTATTAACTGTTTGTGATTGTTGCATGCATATAAACAAAGAGGAGATCCTGCAGGCTGGGGAATTTGGGGTGCCTACAGAATGTGTACCTTAACTGTGGAGAGTCTCCTTTGATCGCCACTAGATTCCAGAAGGAACAGCTGGTCCCAAATCACCTATTTACTATTTATAAGGAGCTTGGCTTCCTGGGGCTAGAGTGGACTTCTGTACCAGGAAGCTGCATAGTTTACAGGACGCTTTGATCTTCCTTGTGAAGAGGCTAAGATAGGAGGGGAAGAGGGCACACAGGACACTGGCTTAGAAAGGGGGAGGAGGAGGCCTACAACTGTCTCTCCCCACTTAGCCTGTCCTGTGGAAGAGGGAGTATGGGCCATGCCTCCTGGGCTGTACCCAGGGCCAGGGAGCCTGCCCCACTTTCTGCTGGAGAAAAACAGAGCAAACACCTATCCATCCTAGCAGAACTGAGCCCTGCCTTTTAGGGAGAGAAAAGAAGCAACTTTGGTTCTTGCTCTTTGTGAAAAACAATGTAACTCTTTCTTTTTGGAGATGTAAAGGGCTGGGTTTTAGTTCTACATCAGCATGTTTAACACTGAAGATTGCTCTCTATGTAATTAAAGTTACTTTTATCTTCATTGTTACTTACTCTCTCCATGGCCTGTTTCTCTGTTGTGATCCATGGAAACAGAACAGGATGGGGGTGGGTGGGACACAGACAGGCATCCCTATATGACCAACTTAAATTAACTTCATCTTTAGCCCTAGGTCCAGGAGGATTTTGAAGCCACCTCTAGACCTTTAAGGAGGTTCTCCACATTGATTACTCAGGTCTGTCATGAATGTCTGAGGAACAGTTAGGCCACCCATTATCATGATGGTTATAGCTTGTCTAAGCATAAGACTCCATGACTCTGGGGCGCACTTGAGCCAACTGAAGCCCTCTGACCAAGTCTGTCTCACTCTTCTCACTCTCATACAGTGTTGAAGTTTCATCTTCATAAGGTTTTATTGAGGCATGTCAAGCTCACTCATGCACAACTTTGGGCAACCTTTGTATCATATGGCAGAATTGAGTAGTCATAAGAAAGACTGTGACCTACAAGGCTTAAAATAGTTATCACGTGCTCTTTGCACCAAAGTTTACCAACCCTGCATAGAGTAGTATAGAGCACTTTATTATTTTTTGAAATTTATGATTTGAGTTTTAATTGTGTGCATGTGCATGTGTATGATGTGTACATGCATGCAGGCGCATGCAGTGGCTTGAGGAGAACACCAGATCCACCAGGACTCAGGCAGGTAGCAGTAAGCCACCTGATGTTGGTTCTGGGATCAGGACTGTAGTCAGTGCACGATCAGTAGGCACCCTTTGCCCTGGAGCCCTCTCTTCTGCCTCAGCTTTGAGGTGATTTAAGGAGCATCCATCTCTTTGATGTCTCTGTGATGGAGGAAGGAAGATTCTATAAGCTCATCCGAAGAATAAAAAAAGTAGGTCCCTGTGAGATGTTGTCCGCTTGGAGCACTAGTTTTAACTACACAGGGCTGCCCAAGCCACTGCTGCACAGGTCTTTGAAACAGAATATTTGAGCTCAGCAAGATGATGATATATGCCCGGAAGATATCTGTGATGGGCAAAGTTCAGGTGAATTAAGCAGCAAGTCTGCAGCAGTTTGGAGCCTCTGAGAGGCAGATGCCAAAGAGAAGCTGACATTTCTCAACCAGTGTGGGAGCTGCTTATACAGCGGCTAGGTGGAATAAACAGAAGCATGCTCACAGAGACCACAGAGCAAGGGAGAGGCCAGTGAGCAAGAGGGAGGAAGGAGAAGCCATGACAGATGACAGAGCAGCCCCTGACTGCAGTGCAGTTCCAATATGGTGTCTGCAAGAACAGTGTGTGTGTGTGTGTGTGTGTGTGTGTGTGTGAAGAAAGAGCTGATTCTTGTTGGCCACTGAGCAGGATTAGCCTAAGCAGAAAGCCATGGTGGACTCAGAGAGACAGTATCAAGAGGCTATCAGTCATCTGCACTCCTGTAGCAGGTGGTCTGAAGAGGGATCAGAGTGGGGTCTCTTATAGCTGCTGCAGTATCCAGCACTTATTACCTGTGCATCCTAGACCAGGCTTTGTGATAGGACTACAGACACCAGAGATGTGAACACCATGGTTCCAATCTCCAGGGAGCTTGTGCTCTAGCTGGGAATATCAAACATGCACACTATGCAGGCAAAGAAGTGATAGACGTACTAATAAAGAAGCGCAGTGATGTTTCAGTCGGATGTTTCTGGGACAAGGTGTTCTAGACATTAAGAGAAGCTACCCTGAGAGGAAGCTTAAGAGGTTCCCATTTCGCAGTAGGTCAGGCGTGTGTGTGTGTGTGTGTGTGTGTGTGTGTGTGTGTGNCCTCCCCTCCCCTCCCACCTCAATTTGGATGGAGTTTAGGGGCCTCCTGTGTGCATACTCTGCTCACAGCTCTTCTTTTGACCCTTCTAGATTTGAGGTGGAGCTTCATAAATTGCCCAAGCTGGTCCTGAGCTCATTCTGTAGCTCAGGTTAGCTTTAAACGTTCAATCCCCCAGAGAAGCTGGTATTACAGGACTCTCCCAAGAGACTTGGCTTCCTGGGGGAACTCTTAACAACTAAAATGTGGATAAGCCATTCAGTTAGCAAGCATGTATTGGTATTCTCTCTCGCATATGATGAAGTAGTATGTAGGGGTGGAGTCTTTTATTCTCATAAATTATGAAAGAATAAAAATAATGCATATAGAAAAATATGTAGAGAGAATAATATATCTGGGCTTCAAATATACCCATCACTCACATCAACAACACATATCTTCTATAATAGATTTTGTCCCAGTTTTGGTTTTACACATACCTCCCTGTTTTTGTGATGTTTTGTGATGATTTCCCCTTATTTAAATGGCAAATATTATAGTATGGATTTCTGAAAGGTTAAAATGCTCTTTTTCTTTTAAAATACATCCATGATACTCCCATAGCATGGTCTACTCTCTTGGACCTCATGCTGTCATCTATGCTGCAGAGGTTTTAGCTGTAGTTTGCGTAAAGTTCTCAGCCTTGTCCAGACCTCCACTGAGTGTGACACACATAAGAAGCTGTAAAGCAGAATGACCACACATCAGCATGCTGACAAAAGGCCTGTCTCAGGCAGGAGGACCGAGACCACCCTCTGAGGTGCTCTCTTCTGCGATGTATGATTCGCTGGGACCCTCCTTTTAGAAACAAAGTTGATCAGTGTCATTCTCTGTGTTCTTTACAGAACATCCATAACACACTCAACTGCTTTATCTTAGTGTCCAGGGTCCTTTGAGGCTGAGAGTCCATGGTTCTCCCATGTTAGTGTGTTTTAGAACATGTGCATAGTCCTGTTAAAATATGTTGGCCAGGTGTGTCAGTTCTTACCTGTAATCTCAGCACAGAGAAGCAGTGACAGAAGGATCTTAGATTCAAGAGCAGCTCAGCTATGTAACTGTGTCCACAGGGATGAAGATATTCCAAAGAGATGCTTGTCTGTCTGTCACCCAGACTATGGAAACAGTATGCCCCACCCCCAGAATGGAATTTCTCAGGACTCTCCTGCTGGGAGGAGAAGGCTGCTTGTGCCAGCTATGCATAGCCAAGCTATTATGCTCAATGTAAGGACCATCACCATCAACCTCTCTCTTGCAAAGAGCTTTCAGAATGTCAGAGCCATATGAAGTCTCTTGCTGGACAAGTTCTCTCCTATCTGACATTGCACCTTTCTCTGAAGGCAATAGAGCATATTTGGCTAACGATGCACACCCCCCACCCTCCCACACACAGAGAGACAGAGACAAACAGACAGAGACAGAGAGAGAGAGACAGACAGAGACAGAGATGCACACAGAGAGAGAGAGAGAGAGACAGAGACGCACAGAATTCTCATAAGGATGACTGTCTGTATGTGTGTGAATCTAGGTGCCCACATTATATATTAACATACAAATAATGGTTTTGATGGTTCTACAAGTCATTGAAAGAGGATGGGAATGAGTGGCCATTTGTAAGAGAGACAGAAAAATGAACTAAACTCTTGTGGGGCAAAGAAGATGGATCACCAGGAAAAGGTTTGAGCAACACAATCCTGAAAGCCGAGTTTGATCCTCAGAATTCATGTAAAAAGCCAGATGTGGTGGAACTCATTTATAATCACAGCATACCACCTGTGAGATAGGATTCAAGGACAGGAGAATCACCCAGAAGCTTGGGAGCCAGACAGCCTGGAGTATACAGCACCGGGGAGGCCCTGACTCAGACAGGATATGGAAGTTGAAAACCAACTCCCCAAAGGATTTGACCTCTGACATCCAAATGTGTGCGATGGCAAGTTCATGAACAAGCACCCCTTCTCTCTCTCTCTCTCTCTCTCTCTCTCTCTCTCTCTCTCTCTCTCACACACACACACACACACACACACAGATACACAGAGATAAATAAGTAAAACAAGATTAAAAGACCTCTTACAGGAGGCAGCATGGGATAGAAATGGAGATGCCATAGGTTTGAGTCACATGACCTTTGTTCAAGCTTTGTCTCTGTACATATGTATTGATGTTATGAGCTTGCTAACAGACCTCTCAGTCCAGCTTTCTGGGTCTCTGACATGGCTATGAGTTCCTGAAGAGCCCCACAAAGATTTTACAGATGAAAATGTAACTTGAATGCAGAACCTGACACATGGTCAATACCAAGAGCTATTGTCTCTCTACCCCAAGATGAACCTCCTGACCTGCGCTGGCCCCATTCTGATCCTGCTCACGACTGCCTCATGCTCCAAATTTGATTTTCTAAAAGACTACAGAGATAACCCAGAAAAGCAGGGTCTGGGAGTAGCCTGGACCACAGCCAGAGAGCTTATCTAACTGATTTTCTTTCTGATAATGTCTAGTCAGATGCCCTTGAATGCTGCAAGTCATGAGCCTAAATAAATAAAAAGGATATCAAAGAAAGTTGGCCTGACCATGATGCAATAATCCAGGACTCGGGATCTGTGAGCTGCATGGTGGCTCAAGACCTTTGGTACTCACAAGGGCCTTATACCTGTTCTGTCATTCTTAGTCTCAGATGAAAAGCACTGGGTCTTGGAGTCTTTACTTGAGAAGTAGCACCTGTGTCCAGCCCCAGTCACCCTCTCTCCCCTGGTCAGCTAAGCCTCATCTTTCTCTTCCTACTGTTGGGGATTGCTGGTCAAGCTCTGCCGTGAATGTGGATGTTGGGAGTGGACAAGTGATGAGTGTCTGGGAGGACTCTCTTGCAGCTATGATACTTGCTGTCTTGTCTTTTCTTTCTTTCTTTCTTTCTTTCTTTCTTTCTTTCTTTCTTTCTTTCTTTCTTTCACATCTTTCAATCTAATCAAATAACTTCAGGGGTTAAACAAATAACTTCAACGGCTAAGATACAACATTCTTGGCCACAGACAAACTGGAAAACTGGCCAGTCTCCCAGTGTAATCTTCCTCACATTCTCTCTGCTCTTTCTTCTGCATCTTCAGACTTCCGTGTTCCAGGATCCACTTCTGTACCTCACTGCTATGCAAAAGGCCACCTTCCTCCTAAGACTCACCTAAAGTCCCCATGTCTCCTACTTAAAAAACCCAAACACTCAGGGAGGCACTAACCTTAGCTAGCTGCCAGGAGAAGGCAAGTGGGACCAGCTGCATCCAGGAGTAAGGCACTTCCTGTCTTTGCATTGCCAAAGGCCCACTGGCTCTGAGTCTTAAGACAAGGCATCTCATCCACACAGTACCAACCACTTGTTACCTCCTTCACTTTAAAAGAGTCTTCTTTGTTTTTTTTTGTTTTTTCTCACCTTGAGCTACCCATCCTAAAAACCAAGGCTGGTGCATGACAAGAATAAGGAGATGTTTGTGTTAAGGAACTGGGGCAGAAAGGGCACAGAACTTCTGGTTTTGATTCCTGGATGGGGTGTAGCTTTTGGTAAATCACTCAAAGTTTCTGGCTTCCTATGACCACTTCCTTGAAATGGCAGCATGTCCCTTTGTCTTACCATGGTAGACAGAGGGTGGAAGTGAACCTGTGACTGGGTTTTATGTACCAAGGCTTAGCTATTGCTGTGCTATCATATCTCTGCTAAGGGAAAAGCCCCTTGGTGGCTGTCTCCTCCTCATTCCCCTATGATTTTGAGAATTAAATGTAGAGAACACTTGTTTATGAATATCCCACCATCATTATTTGTAGTAGCAAAACATTTTCCATCACTGGGTAAGCCAGTTGTTATGTATTTGTAGAAGGGAAATTTCTCACTAGTAACATTGAAAGACTTTGGCTTTGAACGCAGTATACTAAGTGAAAGAAGCAATGCATGAAGGGATATATTATGACATGAAAGGACATGCTATGATACGAAGAGACATGTTATGATACAAAGGAACATACTATAACATGAAGGGACAGCTTTGACATGAAGGGACATGCTATGACATGAAAGGGCATGCTATGACATGAAGGGACATGCTATGACACAAAGGGACATGCTATGACATGAAGGGACATACTAAGACATGGAGGGACATATTTATGATGTGAAGGGATATATTTATGACATAAAGGGACAAGTTATAACATACAGGGACCTATTATGACACGACGGGACATTTATGACACTAAAGTGACATTTTATGACAACCTTTATGAAAATGTCTAGGAGAGGAGAATCCATAGAGAATCCAAGTTGATTAGGGTTGTGTGGAGTACGGCAGGGATTCTTCTGGGGGATCTGGGGAAGAGGGGGCTGAAGGGAAGGGAGAGTTAATGAGAAGAGGGGTCTTTCAAAAATTATTTTCTCCTCACTGTAGAGCCCAGGAAGTGCTGTGTGCTAGGTGAGCAATCTGATTCAGTGATTCACCCAGCTCTCTTTGCTATTTATCAGTTTTAATATCCTCATTTATTCTTTGAAAAATTGATTCATTTATATGATAGGATTTTTTTTTTTTTGGTTTTACGAGACAGGGTTTCTCTGTATAGCCCTGGCTGTCCTGGAACTCACTTTGTAGACCAGGCTGGCCTCGAACTCAGAAATCCACCTGCCTCTACCTCCCGATTGCTGGGATTAAAGGCGTGCACCACCACGCCCAGCATGATAGGAATTCTGATCATATCTGTAGAAGCACCTCCCTCCACCAAGCTTTTCTTAACAGTCTTTCAAAATATTCTAAGGTTCATTCCATTGATAGGCTGTAAATTTCCATGAATACAGCAGAGTTTTTTTGAATTAGACATTGTAATTGGGTGTAATACTTGGTCTATGAATTAATCCTCAGGCGGATCCAGGCAGATCCAGGCAGACCCAGGCAGACTCAGGCAGACCCAGGTGGACCCTGGAGGTTTGCTGGCCATCCAGTCTAGCATAGATAGTGAGCTCATTGTTGGTGGTAGAGGAAGATACAATACTGAGATTGACCTTTGGCTTCCACATACATGTACTGCATCCCCCAAATGCACAAACATGCACATACCACACACACACAAACACATACACACCTGAGTTTGGTCTGAGGAGTAAGTAAAGTGTTTGTCAACCAAACTTGTGGACCTGAGTTTGATTCCCTGAAGATACAAAAGAAGCCAGATAATATGGTAGTGTACATTTGTAATCAGAGTGCTGGGAGGTAAAGACAGGTGGATCCCTGGGGCTTGCAAGCCAGTCAGCTATGCTGAATTAGCTAGTACCAGGTTAAAGTGAAAACTCTGCTTTAAAACAAACAAGACCAAATAAATTTTTAAAAAGGTGGAAAGTGACAGAAGAAGACACTTGAGGTTGACCTCTTGTCATCCATGTGCATGTATGCACACACACACACATCCATATATACACATATACACACACACCGTACATACACACACACACACACACACACACACACACACATACACACACATCCATACACACACATACCTCCCACATATAGACATACACACCCATACACACACACACCTGCATATACACACACATACCTCCCATATACACACACATTATATACACACACATACCACCATATACACACATACATCATACACACACACCACATATATACACCCCAATACACACCTACCCATACACACACATGCTCACACACATGTCTAGACACACATATACATACATATACATACATACACATATTCCTCACATATAGACACCCCCATACACACACACCCATACACACACATATACACATCATATACACACACACATATACACGTGTACCCCCCCACATATAAAAACATACCCATACACACAAACATTACACACACATACCCATACACACACATACATACCCATAAACACACATGCACACACATGCATGCACACACACATGACATAAATTTGACTTTTAGTTAGTCTCAGTGTTCACTTTTTGTATGCAGTCCCCTGGACAGTATGTGGCACTGCTCTACTCTCTGATCTTCCACTGGACTTCCCATTACTACTGTGGGATCCTTTGCTTTGTTCTCTTTAGATGAGCAAGCCTTCACAACAAGCCCTGTCACTGCCTCTGACTTTGGCTCCCTTCCACTAAGGACCCCCCCCCCTTTAACAAACTCATGTCTCCCATGATGTGCCATGTGTCATGAGAGCAGGTTGCTGCCTCCTGTGATGGCCATGAACACAGAAGACATACTCGCATGGCAAAATGGTCCTATTTAAGTTTCTTTCAATGCTCAGCGGTAACATATCAGCGTCAGCTAAGGGTGTATCTTTCTATAGGGTTGGGAAACTTTCCCTGCATTTAGCTTCTGCAGCAAGGTCACAGGGCTGGCACAATGCAAGGCCCTTGTGCAACCCCAGGCCAACTGGGCCCCCAGACACTACCATCTTTTTTTTTTTTTTTTTTTTTTTAACCATAAGTCTTTTATCTTAAAACATCAGTGCTACCTTGGGAAAGAATTATGGCTGATCCAAGAAGAGATGGTCCCATCTCAAGGGACTGAGTTCAAGTCACCAAGGTGTCCCTGACCCCATCAGCAACACCAGCAGAGAGCTGCACACCCAGGGTCAAACATGCTTGCCCTCTGTTGATCTCTACATTGCTCAGCACCACTCAAGTCTCTTCCCAGCTTCCCAGAGGCAGTGAGAGAGAACTCTTAGCAAAGCAGACCCAGCCAGGCTAGGAGCCTAGAGCTCCATGTGACCCCTGGGATGCCCAGTACAGCCACCCTCATGGAGAATAGGGCTACTGAGCTTAGAGCTTTACAACCCTCCCTTCGCAACGCCCCCTGTTGCCTCCCCCTTTCTGTCCTGGTAGAAAATCCCCACCAGGCAAAGCCAAAAAGACACCCCACCCCCAACTCACCCCCTCCCTCCGTGCAGCACCATTAAATTATAACGAGCCCTAAAACTGGCTCCGGAAGCCTGGGTCTGCCTCGTCTCATGCTCCAAAGCTTGCGATTGGCTGATCAAGCTCAGCCTAGCAGGCCTTATCTCTGGCTGGTTATTATTTGATGAAAGAGCCTTCCTCCTCCTCCACTGTTGCAAAACCATCCTGGACTGTTGTTGGCTGCTGCCCGCGGTGCTTCTCTGGGGTTACTGCTGTGCACTTGAAGGCCTCCAGCCTCCAGCCACACAAATAGGCCTCTGGAGGAGCTTCTAAATCACATGCCCGGGGCTGTCTTCTTCTGAAGCTGTCTGGGACAGCTTTGCTAGTCAACTGACTCAAAATAATTCCAGATACCACATCAAGGATACAGGTACTTCAGCAACTGGGACATGGGGACCAGTTTCTCAGGGCATGATGGCTTTAGACATGGGAGTGGGCTGACACGGGAAAGACGTGAAGTGGAACCCAGGGCAGGTAGAGGAAGATAGAGGAAGTCCAAGAAATGGCTGAGAATTGCGGCGACCTTCTCTTGGGAAGAAGTGGTTAGCGGCTTGGGTGACGTAGGGGGGGTGCCTGTAATATAGCTGTTGCATGATACAGTTTGTCGCATGAGTTTGTTTGTACCCTGAGTCATTTTTCTTTAAGTCTACATACTCCTTAGACATCTGTTATCTGTCACCGTGGCTCAGAGAGGATCCCGATGACTTTCACTTGAAACACCAATAAGTGTGAGTTGCAAATGGGACATGGCCTTCAAATGCTCTGCTGAATGCTAAGAATCTGGGTCTTTTCATTCACATTCATTCAAAATAAAAGACCAGAGGAGAGGTACTGGGCTGAGCACTCTGTCCATGTTAGTTTCTAAGTTTGCGTGTGCCCTGGTGATTCCTATGCCATCAGATTCCCAACACAGTGCTGTTTTCTGACCTAGGGTCTGGTAGGGTATTCTGTGATTGACAGCCTCTACAGATGAGAGCTGGGCTCCAGGGTGGATAAAGGGCCTGACCTGGAGGTGGCTGAGGAAGAGAGGACACGATGTTAAAACAAAGAAAGCCATTTTATTTTAGTGCTTGAGTAGGAAAGTATTCTTCAGTGATACTTTGTGTTTTTGTTTGTTCAAGACCGGGTCTTACTGGGCCTTCCTGGCTGGCCTGGAACTGTTTATGCAGGCAGACCAGACTGGTCTCAGACCCACAGGAATCCACTTGCCTCTGCCTCCCATGTGCTGGGATTTCAAGCATGTGTCATGGTGTCCCGCTCCTTTGGGTGTCTTAAGTCCCCTCTCCCTTTCCTATACACACCATAAGTCAAGGAATAGGCACACGGACAGCCTTTCTCCATCAGTCTGTTTATTCCTAGGTGCACCTCTCCTGTTGTCACAGGATTGTCTCTACGCTGTTGTCTGTGGTATAGTATGGCTTCATTGCATGAGGTTCTACACAGATGGAGGTCTCTCCTTGATCTTTTCTCTGTGGCTTCCCCAGGAGCATCCTTTGTGGAGGCCCATTGACCTTTCTGGGAGCAAAAGTCATGGGTCTGAGGAGCTCATCATAGTGAGTCCTGCTCCTCTTCATCTGACACGGATGGAGGAGAAGCCACTGCAGGGCGTATAGCTCCTTGACTGACTCTTCTCTGCTGTTTGGGGAACATTTCCTCCCTCCCTGTGGCCTGGCTGGCTCCCGTTCTGCTGGCTCTGCTGATCTTCCCCTTCACACCATCTTCTCTGTCTTGCTGAATGGATAGTACTTGAGCCCCATGATCCTCCATAGACATATCACATCACACTTAATACTATCCAATTAAAAAAAATCAACAACCCTGCTCTGCCTCGATCCTGGCTTGGTCAAGTCAAAGGGTTAGGTAGGTTAATCTCTGGTGAGTGTATCTACTCTCTCTGTAGGCAAATCCAGAGTTATGAACTTCTTGAGCTACTCTAGGCTGTCTTGCTAATGTTTCTGATCCGTTTCCAGTGCCAGACTGATAGAGCTTCCAGGGCAGGGAGCAGGTGTGGTGTGGCAGCCAGGCCCTGGGACAACCCAGTTTCTGATGTGCAGTATTCTTACTGTTCATGATGTCTAAACATTGATGGACAACATTCCGCTGCCTGCTGATACTCCTCCATGTGCCTTCGCTCACTGCTTTAGGACAAGCTGGGGAAGAAACAGGTCAACTCGTTTAAAGGATGTAGTGGTGGGTTGAGCTACTCTGCTTTGTGCCCCCTGCGGGTTGCATGTGAACACCTGCCCAAGAGCTATCTGGATTCTCAAATGGAACACACACACACACACACACACACACACACACACACACACACACCCCGGTTCTTTTTAAAATGTCTTGGCTAGCTCAAAGACTTGGCACTCCTAAACCTTCCCCTGCTACCTCTGGTCCAATCAAAGAAGTGGGCAGTGGCCACCCAGCTGAATTCTCACATGGCTGGTTGGCTCTCTCCCTTTCCTGCAGCTCCTACATCTCATCCTTCTCCCCCCCCCCAACCCCCACCACCAAGTCCCACCAGGTAATTCTATGTCTCCCTTTTCCCAGTTTCTAGCCTGAGCAAATCTAAAGGTCCCGTCCAGTCTCCCTATGCCCAACCATTAGCAGCTGGCATCTTTATTGATTAATCAAAAGCCAGCTGAGGACAAGGACCTTCAGCGTTTGGACAGGCAGATTCCCGATTAAACCAAAGCATTAGAACCAATCCCCAACAAGCAGACTGGAAGTTGAGGGATAGTTATAAGTTAGTGAGGTAAATGTTGATTTCAGAGTCCCGTGTTTTCTCAGTACAATGCTGTGATAGAGCAGAGTGAGTCAAGAAACTGCACAGGAGTGACAGCAGGCTAAGACGGGGAGCGTGACGGGTCCTGCATGTTCCGTGAGCCTTTCATGCCTGAGAGCTGTGAGCTAGCTGACTCTGTGCCAGCTGGTGAGCTTGGCTGGGAGACCTCCAAATGAGATGTTTTGGTGTCTAAGCTCCGCCCTCTGTCAAGATCGGCCTTCCCCTTAGAGTACTCTACTCCTCCGTGCCTCTACAGACCGAGGGAGATTTCACACTCGGCCTCGAAGTAAACTAGCCAGAATTGTGAATGTTCAGGCTCTCACGTGCTGTGCTTCATTCCGGTAGATCTCATTGGTCTGCTGCACAGATTGATGGGTTAACATCACCCTGTGCTCCAGAGGACGGTGCTCACTGGTTACAGCAGGGGCTGGGACTACACATCAGGCAGATCTAGACTCAGCCCGAAGCTTTCTCTCCCGACATGCTTTGAGCCCTTGGCCTTGGGTTCATTGCACCCTGATGCCTGGCCCCCTGGAATATTCCTGCCAGGCAGATAATCTTGCCCTGTCTGCCTCCCCTGACATTGGAGGATCTTCCATGTGGCTCAGCCTCTCCTTTCTTCCACAGATCTAACACCTGCTTAGGCCACTAATGCTGTGGGCCCATGCTATTACTTGAAGATGCCCACTCTGTATTGCTCTCTCTCTCCTCCCAGAAAATAGTCTTGGTGTATTTGCTTCTATGCTAAGGAACTTAAATTTAGGGACTGTCATAGTTTGGTTAACCTTATTCGAATCATAGTAGATCATGGAAGGAGAAAAATTATTTATAACTGTAATTAAATCCTATGTTTCTCCATGGTATTTAAACCTTGTTTTCCCCATCTGTAAAATGGTCACAGCACTTCCTTCATGAGAGCGACTTTGAGAAAAGAGATTCTGTGGTGGACCTACTGTATTTTCAGCACATGGAACAGGGTGAACAGGGAAGCGGAGAAAACCAGTTGCCCTTGGACAAGCTAAGTATGAATGGTGCGCCAGGCATTAAGAGCAGTAGGCCATTTGTGTCTTTGGAGAGGACAAAGGACTTAAAAGGGAGTGGGATCCAGTCATGAAAGGGCCGTTTGGTGAACTACAGTGTTTGCACACGTCACTTCAGCTAGCATGCAGCAGTGACCCTGCAAGGGCTAAGGACCTGCTTACTCTGGGGCTCAGAATCTGTGAACAAGAGGAGCTGGACCCCGTGGTCCCTAAGGCCGAGTTGTTCATGCTGACATCTAAGATGCTCTTGAACAAGCAAATGGCGAGGGAGAGGCGTGTGATTGCTTTTTCTGCTGCCTTTCTGTCCTACTTGCTGGTGGAGAGAGGCTGAACCAGAAGAAAGCTCTGGTGGCTCATCTTAGACAACCTCCTACTTCTTCCCTGCTGGCAGTGACAACGCTCTTCTCTTTTGCTTTGTCTCAGGAATTATGTCGCCCCTGTAGCCAGCATCCCACATCTCTTTCCTTCAAATCTCACAGGTATAGCTTGGGTGATAAACTTATCTAGAACATTGTTCTCTGCTGGGGAAGTTTTGAGATCAGGAGCCTGGGAGGTGAGCTGGGAGCTGAAGCTTTAGAGATGGGCTCATGGTCTCTTCCTTGGTCGCCCATGAGTGTTCCCAGAGCTGCCCACTTGGCCTGCCCTGGCAGTCCCAAGTGCCTTGTCTACCATCTTTTATGAACTCTCAGACCAGGACATTAGAGACAGCACTTTATAAACTTGGTTAGCATATTTCCCAGATAAGAACAGTGGCCAGGGAGGCGGATGGAAGGTTAGGGATGAGAGGGGGACTGCGGCCTCGGGCTCCTGAGACCCGCTGAAGGAGCCTCCCACCTTTCCTGTAGGGGTCTGCACCGCTGACCCTCACCACGCCCCCACCCTGTCTCTGACAGCCAATCAACTCTCTTCATTTCCTTTTCCCTACCTGGGGCCTCACTCCTGCCTTAGTCAAGCCCTGACCATTGCTTCCTGGGCACAAGGGGTAAAGGGACCTCGCTGGGCCCTGGATGTTTTAGCCAAAGATGCTCGAAGGAAACAATTTCTGGCAGGACGGACCAGCACTGTGAATTCAAGGCTCAGAACACTCGGCACTTGTATTCTGGATTTAAAACTCCTCGCTGGATGGGCACTCAGAGGATCAAATGTTGAGAAAGGAACAAAGACTCTGTGCAGAGGAACACTACACCAGGAGATTTCCAAAGGCGGTTCAGATGGCCCATTATTCTCCAAGGCAACCGCACGCCTGCCTCTCTCTCCACTCTGAAGAACTTGACAGTACCATTGCAGGGGGGAGGGGTCGTCCATTGTCAACATTCAGTTCCCAAAACCCGATCCACCCCACTTCAGTGCCATCCAGTTCTTCAATTGCACTTAGATGTGGAATGGGGTTCTGGGGTGTCATGCTGGGTGTGATAATGGGAGCACTCAGTCCCTGTTCCTGGGTTCTTCTGCAGGAGCCCCAGCGACAGCAGATGCTGCCACAGGCCTTTCCTACCCATCGGGCTGTCTCACTACACTGACCTCACTTCCAAGCTTTGCTTTGTCTCCACCCAGAATAGGGGTGTGGCTGTGTATTGGGCTTCAAGTGTCCTGCCACAAACCAAGGCAGTCAACCTCCCCCAACCCCCCAAACAGCATACAAAACCCCATACCAAGCTAAACAAAAACATCGCACCACCACTACCACCACCACTACCACCACCACTACCACCACCACTACCACCACCACTACCACCACCACTACCACCACCACCACCACCACCACTACCACCACCACCACCACCACCACCACCACCACTACCACCACCACTACCACCACCACTACCACCACCACTACCACCACCACTACCACCACCACCAATCACATAGGCTGCTCCATCCAAGGCCAGGACTTTGGTTTCCCAGTGAACCCTTAAGCTATCCTCTCTGCAAAGGAGGGGTAGTTGTCATGGGCTACTTGAACATTGCTGGTAACGCTATGTATTTTGAGTCAATTCCAAGTAGCAACTTGGAAGAACAAGGGCCTGGGAAAATGAAAGCCAGGAGACCAGGCAGCAGCAGAAAGCTGGCTCCCCTCCCCCAGCCCTGCTCCCAGATGGGGCTCCCTGAGACTTGTAAGAGGTGCTGAGATTTTGTTCACAGGTCCCCAAGCAGCTTGCAGCAGTCTTAGTCCCTACTGAGCCACGTGTAATTGTCTTGTACACTGATGCTTAGAGTGAGCTTGCTGGATAGGTGGGATTCCCCACACCAGGCAGCATAGCAGGCACCCTTAGATAACAGAGAATGGGCTGTGGGTCTGATGAGCATCACTCTGGGCCCGTAGCACTTTGCTTCCTCGGCGCCCCTTGGGTAGGCCAATATCCCTGACCTACCTCTAATTAGTCCCAGGACTCAGCAGCAAGGCAGAGCCACTCCATTTAAGGAATTCACAGTCCAGAAGAGGGACAGGTCATCAACAGGAACTGCATGTGACATTGCAGAGCGGAGCAGTGCAGTGTCACAGGACAACCCTGTCTCTACTTTGGCCTTCACTCCCTTCTCTGCCCTTGCCATGCTTTGTCTTCTCTCTTAGCTGAGCCTCTAAGCTATTTCTCCAGCAATCTCTAGTGGTTCCTTAACACTCACAGATTCACATAGGCAATGCCTTTCCCAGTGAACTAAGGATACATTTGCAAGGTGTGAGGGTGTGTGTGTGTGTATGTGATCATGTGTGTCCGGGTGTATGTGTACGGATGTGAATGTGTAGGCTAAGGTCAAATGTTGTTCCTCAGGCAGTAACCGCCTACCTTTTGAGACGTAGTCTCTCACTAGGACCCAGGGCTAGCCAATTAGGCAAGACTGGCTGGAGAGTGAACTCCAGGCATCTGCTTGTCTCTGCCGCCCCAGTGGCAAAATTAGAATGTGTGCACCATCGTGCTGTGGTAAATATTATTTGTGGGTTTCTACCCCACCTTAGATAATTTAGTACCCCCAAAACACGAAAAGCTTTATATTTATGATAAGCTTTAGAACTGAGCAGATATTAACCCTCTGTGCTATTTTGTCAATAATCTCTGAGATTCCACTTGCCATGTTATACCTGGGCTGTGCTACAACAGGCTTGTGTGCTCATGATCCACCAACCCCACAGTGCCTTCCTCCTTCTTCCTCCTCTCTCCCCGTGGTCTTTGCCTCAGATCCCAAGCCTGGCATCAGAAGCCCTGCCCACATCTCTTCTGTCCAGCTAAAGGCTGTAGGCATCTTTATTCCACCAATAGTTGTAAATTACAGAGCAAGGTTTGCACAGCAAAAGCCGGCATATAAGAGAGTTTACCATCTTGAGGCAACTAGACCTTGGGATAGAGTTTTTGTATTACGAAACACAGCAGCAGAGCAAACGTCAACACCACCACATCCAGCACTTGGCTTGGGTGCTGTGAATTGAACTCAGGTCCTCATGAGGTAGCAAATGCTGACACCTGCATCCTCCCCCTCCCCCTCCCCCCAGGGGGTTTTAAATGCAGCTATGCATATACAATGTTAGGGCTTGTGCTTTCTAAGAGTCTGTCTTTCATGCTCAGTTGGGTGGAAAACATTCTTTTTATCAGATGATGGTGTTTACCCATTGATAGTTTATATTAATACAGTGCCTGGTACAATAAAAAAACAAACAAACCCTACGTTATCTCAAAAGTCTTGTCCAACAGACTGCTTGCTCGACACTGAGGCTAAAACTCACGTCTGGGAACGCATTTCATAGTGTCTGATTTCCCAGATTGGCCTAGTGACAGGGATATATTCGGGTTTTATCGCTTCCTATGACACTCAGCTGGCTGTGTCAGTCAGACCCTTAAATAGAAGCTACTGCCTTCATGGTGTCCCAGGCTCCTGTATGTTTAATGCCTCGAGTATCTACTTTCTGGGCCAAACTCATGAAATTCTAAAAGGGATTTATCCATTTCAGACAGCAGTGGAAATAAAAGTCATTGGTACCCTGTGTTATCGGACTGCTTAATTTTTTATCGGTATTTCAAGATAAAAGGAGTTGTGTTAACCTGGATTGTCAGCTTCCTCTTAGGTGCTGCTTAGAGCGGCTGTAAAAGCTTCTGGGACCCTGGCCTGGGGTGGCTGCCGAGGTTGGGGAGTCATGGTGTCATTAGATCTGCGCTGGGTACCCAAGATGTCAGAGGCGTTTGGTTGTTTCATCACTTTCAGTGTGTTTCAGAGCACTGCCAGCCCCACTCACCAGTGCTTGAGGGAAAAACAGGAAATATACACCAGGCAACTCAGATTCCAATAAGCTAAGCAGTAGTGTGTGTGTGGGGGGTAATCGGGCTGTAGTTGGATCTTTCTGGGTTAGATGTTGTTTAAAATAAGCAGATCTTACTCAAGTCTGTAAGGTGGGTTCAGCCACATTCACTAGGTCCTCTGTACTGCAGCAACCACACAGAAAAAGCCCACGCTTGGATGGAGAGCTGCTTGGAATTAGACTTGTGTATATATCATACCGATAGATGCTTTTCTCTCCATGTTGGCCCACCTCTCTCCCTCGGGACTCAACATATCTCTTGGCATGTACCACAGTGGGCAGAGTTGGGGATAATTCGATACATTGAATTAATCTCTTTTAGAGGCAACTATTTTCTGCAAGTTTCTACCTTAATCTATGTGACCTTTGGCTGCTACTATTTTTAACTTGCCTGTTTAGTGACTAGTTTTCTTTGACTTCAGTACTGGGTCGATCAGCAACCGTGAAGCAGCGACAGCCTGCAGGTGAGTGTTCCATGTTGGCTTGCTGCCCGGCTTTGGGTTGCTGTCTTCTGGAACCTTTCTTGAGCGCTTGTTCCAGAGCTGGTGTAGACTGGTGAGCACCGGGTGCTGCCTGTTTGAACTGACATAGTTGTGACTGACTTCCTTGGGCCCTTCCGCAGCAGGGCTCTCCCCACTCCCTGTTCCTGCCCTCGCCCCCACTCCACCCCTACACTCATCTCTGCTGTAGCAGGACTCAGCAGCTGGAGGCTTCCAGCCTAGAGCAGAGGGAGGAAAGATCAGTGGTGCTCTTACTGGGTGAGGTGTTACCATCGACCAGGTATGTGGCTTGAGCTAGCGTCTTTTGTTTTTGATTTCTTTTTATAGTTAAGGAATTCTAGCATCTTTAGTCTTTGAATAAGCCGCACACATACACAATTTATCTTGATTGTATGTATACCCACTCCCCCTTCTGACTCCTGCTCCCCTCAACACATCTATCTCCCTATTAACTCTCTCTCTCTCTCTCTCTCTCTCTCTCTCTCAAAATATTATACTTCACTGAGTGTGTTAGTGATGCCCATATAAGAGTGGTTGTGGGGTCACCTGCTGGAACCATACCCAAAGAAAAGTGATTTGACCTCCCCCAGAGTCAACAACCTCCAGTAGCTCCTCAATCTTGGGTGAAGCCTTGGGAGCGCCTCCCACCTTCATGCTGGAACTTTCTTTTCATCTTTTATTACACCCCCTCTCTACTTTCACTTTTTTGAAGGCAGGGTCTCACTATATATCTCTGGTTGGCTTAGAACTCATACTAGACCAGAATGGCCTGGAATTTACTCTGTCTCCTGAGTATTGGGAATGAAGGTGTGTTCTGTCACATCTGGTGCACACTGGAAGCTTTTGACTGGCTTGATCTTGTGTCCACGTGCTGCAGCAACGTGCTGTGTCCAGAGGAGAGCATTTCACAACACTTCTCCCCATCTTCCTGCTCTTACACATCCTCTTCCTTGAGCCTTGTGTGTGAAGAAGTGTATCACCAGATTGTAGATCTGGACCGTCCTTGATGGAGTTCTTTCCTCCTCTTGAAGCATAGTCTCTGACACAGAGACTTGCAGAAGCTTACTCTAGCCGCTTGCTTATGCATGCAAGGGATGAGGGACCAAGGGCAAGGGGACGCCTCTGGGTGCTCCCAGATCTCTTCTCCCACAGCATTAACATCTACTTCCTCCCCCGAATTCTAAGTGTAGACCGGGCAGAGGCCATGCTTTGGGCATCATGCTGGTTGCTGTGTTGACTCTTCTGCAGAAAGCACCCTGGTGTTTGGAACCCTGGCAAGGGGAGACATGGTGGCCAAGTAAGAAGGACCTCGGGGTAAGGACATTTGAGACTGTCTTCCTCTGCACTGAGGGCTCCAGAGAACTCTTGACAGAACAAGTTCTCATTCTAACTCCAGTCCTGCCAACTCCCTGGTGAACTCCAGTCTCTTTCTGGAATCTCGGCTGCCCATCAGAGTGGAGGTGCCAGCCCATGGTAGGGTCCATACTGGCTCAGAAAATTGTGACAATTAAATAATAGTACATATGGAGAGCATATAGGTAATGCCAAGGTCCTGTTGGTACTAAGTACTGAGAGAAAAATCTATTGTCAATAATCCATACTATTTTTGTTAGTTTTTATTGAAGAAAATTTCATACAATACATTCTGACCATGTTTTCCCCTCCCCCAACTCCTCCCATCTCATCACCTCCCTATATTAATGGGGGTGGTGATGGATGAGAATGCCCCCCATGGACTTGGTCCCAGTTGGTGGAACTGTTTGGGGAAGGATTGGGAGGTGTGTTCTTGTTGGAGGAAGTGTGTCACTAGGGGTAGGCTTTGAGGCTTCAAAGGGTCCTTTCAATTCTCAGTCCTTTCTTCTGCCTTGTGGTTGTGGGTTAAGATACGAGCTCTCCACTGTTCCTTTGCTCCATCATCATTGACTCTAAACCTTTGAACTCATAAGCCAGGTTAAATACTCTCTTGTATAAGTTGCCTTGGCTTTGTTGGTTTTATCACAGCAATAGAAAAGTAACTAAGACTCTAAAGTAGCAACAATAAAGACACACACAGTTAAAAGCTCGGGACCTCGGAGGGTGAAAGGTAAGAGGCTGACTCATTCCTAATAAGAAAGGGAGCTTGGAAAAAGGACAGTTAGGGAGGGGTCCCAGGCCCTGTGTGCTGATTGACAACAGAGCTGAGGGAGGGGTTCCCAGGCCCTGCGTGCTGACTGACAACAGAGCTGGGACAGTCAACAGCTCTCTTAGACACTGGTTCCCCCATCCTGAGGCTGCTTTCTTGCCCAAACATTGGAGGACTATGTTTGGAAAACTATGAAAGTTGGAGATAATACAGCTAAGCTTTATCTGTAGTCTGTAGCTTGCTTTTTAGCTGTTGCTAGTGGGATAACTTCTCCAGGGTCAGGGAAATTATTGCTCTCTGTACTATGTCTCTAACTACATAGGGCTACCTTGGGAGAGGATCTAATTCTCCATCTTACCAGGAAGAAGAGAGTAAGTATTACATATCACTGCTTACACACACACCGACACACATATAAGCACAAACAGGCATATATTCATACACACACATACAAACACACATACAGACACACATGCAAGCATACACAGGCACATATTCACACATACACACATGCGCACACACATACAGACACATACACCCCACATAAACATCACACAAACATGCCATACAGATATACTACACATATACTCTACACATGCTATGCACATATATCACACATGCATTACAGATATATACTGTATACCTCATATACCTATAGACTACACATACAATGCACAAGTTACACCATGTACATCATATACACACCACACATACATATCATATATACACTACATATACACCATATAGAACACATACATACCACACATATACACCATATACACTATGTACACACATACACACCATATACACTATGTACACATCATACATATACACCATATACACCACATACATACCATGTACACAATACACATATATATTACACATATATCATACTATGTACACATCACACATGTATGATACATATATATCATACCATGTACACATCACACATATGTACCAAACATATATCACAGATGCATACCATACATTTCACATGTCTATAGATAATACACACACATCCTACACATGCCATACACATAACACACACATAGCACACACATATACCACACACAGACACATATATCACATAGATATACACATTCTTCCCCTACAGGACCCACTCCCTTTCTGCATGCCACATATGCTTCATACATACATGTGCATGCATATGCTCAAACATCAGTTCACTGCCTCCCTGAGCAGAGTGCCCAAGGACTCTGGGCCCTTTAAGATCCAGCCCACAGTTGAGTTGCTGATGCATACTAGCACTACAGAAACACCCTTTTCCCTTGGGATCTCTCCATCTCAAAGTCCAGCCCAGATCCAAGGGACTAGTGAACTGGCCTTTTGCTTTAACACTGGTCGTCAGGCACCACTCTAAAGTACCAGACAACTGCACATGAACTGCTCAGCGTCTCAGTGAGAGGACACTGGGCTGCCTCACAGTTATGGTCCCCACTTTTCTCATGACCTGTGATCTATCCTCAGTTTGCTTGCTTGGAAAAGTGTCCAGGCTCAGTGGCTGGGAGAGGCAGTAGTTAGCGTAACTACTTCATGTGTTCCGTCCTTCAATGGTGGCTCCTGCTGTAGATGCAGGTCTTTGAGGGTGTTGTGAAATCATGTGTAATTACAACATGAACGAAACCTTGGCCAAAGGAAACAAATTGAGTTCATCTCCACTTTGATCCTAAAGGAAGCTAATACTAGACAGACCATAGTACAGTCAAGTGTTCAGCTCAGCCCTGGTTCCTGTCAGAACATTGAGTTATCTCCCCAACTAAACAGTTTACCTGCCTGCTGTCTTCATTATTTGAAGAAACTCACCTCACACAGATCACATGCCCAATGATTTTCTTATACTCTACATGCTCTCTCTGTGTACATATGTGCGTGTATTCTACGTGTTCATGTGTATGTGTGTGAGCCTATGCATAGTGTGTGGAACCTAAATACTGAGGTCGGGTGGTTTTCTCTATTGCTTTTACCTTGTTTGAGACGAGGTCTGTCACTAGACCCTACACTTACTAACTCAGCTAGGCCGGCTGCCCGCACACCTGGGAGTCCTCACGACCTTCACAGCACTGGATTGAAGGTGTATGTGCTGTGCCAAGTTTCTTATGCGAATGCTGGGATGGAACCCAGATGATCATGTTCGATGATGCTGAGGTGGCAGATTGCCCACTGAGCCATTGTCCAAGCCTCTCCCCCCTCCCTCACTTTAATTTCCCCAGTATAACATAGAATAAGGACTTTCTACAGGGAACGGCTAGCTGTAACCATGGGCCAGTTCCTGCTCACCACCTACCTGCTTGGTAAATCAAGTTGTGCTGGCACACAGCCCCATTGATTTGCTTATGTATTATCTGTGGCCTGTTTGGTATAGCATGTTCGGGCAGTTGAGATATGAGACCATATCTACTCAACGTGGATGATAAATGCCTACTTTGGAGGGCTTGGGGAGAGGATCAGTTGAGTGAGACTCTATTTATAGAAACCTACACCCTGAGCCTGGCACCGAGCAAGTGCCAGTAGACGGTGGCCATTCACTCCGGCGTCAAGCAAGCATGAGTGTGGGTGACTGCCCATCCTTCTGCAGAGCCAGTGCCTGTGCATCCTCTGCCTATGCTGAGCATTCGTTCAACTTGGAGCAGCGAGTGTCATCAAGAATAGAAGATGACGGGTTAATTGTAGATAGTGGTAAGTGCTGTCAACAAAACAGAATGGCGCAGAATAAAATGACAAGCCTGGGACAGAAAGTTGCAAATGGAAGCTGGGAGCTAAAAATAAGAGTGAATCAGGCATACAAATACTCGAGAAGGCATTTTCCTGGCCGGAGGAGCCAGAAACACCGAGGTCCTGAGCCAGAGATGAGGTTAGACTGGCCCAGAAGAAAGAGGTGGCCTGGGGACTGTGGTACTGAGGGAGAGGGGAGTGGAGGAGGACAGCTGAGGAGCAGCAGAGAGGGGTGAAGGCCCCTGAGAGCTCAGAGCTCTTGCCCCGGGGAAGCGGGGGAATCTGAGACAGATGGGTCAGAATTGAAATCTCTGTGGCCCAATTCTTCCTTCTGTGTAGGAAGCAGGATTCCTCCTTAGCCCCGTTAGCCCCTGTTGGAATCAGGAATGAGCAGGGGCCTCACGAGCCTTAGTCTCTGTTGTGGAAATCCCACCAGAGCACCCTATTGAGCTCAGCTGTCACCCGGGGCTTTTCTCCACACAGTGCCCCTAACTCACCCGACAAATCTTTAGTACAACGCCGGCTGGTAACTCTTTGAAATCTCTATCAGGAATCTCAGTGCTTCTCCAGGTAGAGCACTTAAAGAGCTTATCAGTTAGTGTGATCTCAAAGACTCCAGTGCATTTCCAGCAACAGAAGACCACCAGATAAGCATTTCATCCCCTAAGGCCACTCAGAATTCATGGCTCTGGTTTCCCATAATTAGCATTTCTATTTTGTCTGAATCTCCGAACAGGCGTGAAGGGCCTTCATGATAATATTTTACCTGTTTGGGGCTTGAAAGAAAGCACAAGATACCATCAGTTACCCAAACTGCCCCCACAGTTGCTAATAATAGCTACGCCGTAGCCACAGTCACAGAGTGCCACTGTATACACTGCTTGGCAGCGAGAGCGGACATTTAGATACTCACTGTATTAATTACTTTCCTTATTGCCATGACAAAACACACGACAGAAGCAACTGGGGAGACAGGGGCTGGTCAGGATCAGGATGGAGGAGGAGATGGAGCCTGATCAGGCTCAGGATGGAGCACACACACACACACACACACACACACCCTGTATACTATATCAGTATGGCCCGGCAGCCATCCTGGAGGAAAAGGTACCATATCTATCTGGAGGGGCTCACTGCAGCATGGCAGGAACTGATGGTACAGATCAGAAAGTAGCAATCTCAGTGGCAGAATGAGACTGGGCTAAAATCTGAAGGCCCTTTCAGTGTCTTACATTTAACAGCTAGACACCATGGGCCATTGGTTCCAGAACATCTCCAAAACACCACCAGCTGAGGATCAAGTGTCTAAACACACAACCCAGTGGGGGAACAATTCACATTCAAACCATGCTCCAGACGTTTTCATTTTCTGATTTAGATGACTTCTCTCCTTATCTATCTTCCTTATCCTCTTCCATCATTTCCTTCATCCTCAAAATAACCCTTTTTTGAAGCATGTATAAATCAGCTTTTTGTCATTATACCAAAGCACCCAAGGCAGGCCAACTTTATAAAGAAAAGAAGTCTCTATATCGTTCAAAGTTCTGGAGGTTCAAGGTTTAGGGGCTACATGTGATGGTATTCTTGCTGGCAGAGTCAGCTCTGTGTGTATTTGTAATCCCTTTTTACTTTTTATGAAACTGCCAGGATCCAACCATGGGATATCCTTTCTTGTTGCCTTAGGTAACCCTTTTCACTTCCCAAGGGCCCCCTACTTCTAAATATCATAATTGAACTAAGTTTATACTTTCATTACCATTCACAGGTGACTGTGCTGATTAAGCTTCTGGGTAAGGGCCAAGATGAAGATAGCTCAGAGGTAGAGCACTTGCCCAGTATGTGCAAGGGTCTAGGTTCAAGGCCAACCTCCCCCCCCCTCACACACACACACACACACACACACACACACACACACACACACACACACACACACACCCTGTATACTATATCAGAAGTAATGTGTGAGTGTGTTTTTCAAGAGAACATGCCTTTCCCTCATAGATGTAGCTTGCTTATTTATTTGATTATTTATTTATTTGCTTATTTTTAATTTTGAGGCAGAGCCTTATGTAGCTTAGCTCAGGCTGTCTTCAAGCTGAGATGAGCCTTGAACTGTTGACTCTGCTCCCCTCACCTCCTAAGTGCTGGTGTTCTGGTAGTACACCACCACACACAACATTGTAGCATTATTTGCTGGTGAGAATATTTAAAAATCTACCCTCAGCAACTTTCAAATATCTCATCTCCCATTGCTTGCCTGTTCTGCAGCCTGGTCACCACTGTTCTACCGTGGGCTTCGTTGGCCTCAACACTTTCATAGTCAATGTAAAATTGCGTTTGGTTTTTCAGTGCCTGGCCCATGATACAGTATAATACATCCTAGGTTCACTGTTGTCTTCAAAATCATGAGATTTCTTCTTCCTTCCTTCCTTCCTTCCTTCCTTCCTTCCTTCCTTCCTTCCTTCCTTCCTTCCTTCCTTCCTTCCCCCCCTCTCTTCCTTAAAAACGAAAGTTGACTAGTTTTCTCTTTGTATGTGCATTTTCTATAGTCATCCATAAGTGGACATTTAGGTTGATTATATACTTTGGCTGTTATAAATAATGCTTCAATGAACACGAAAGTTCAGCTGTCTCTTCAATACACCGATTTCATTTTCTTTGGATTTACAACCAGAGTGGGGTGGATCATGGATTAGCTCTAGTTTTAAAATCTGTAAAGGAAACTACACATTACTATTTTATGGTCGTCATAATGTACACACATATTCTTGAGAACAGAGCCCACGGATGACCTCAGAAGGGCTTAGAACTGTCTAAGAAGGAATGAAAACAACTACACACTTGGTTTTCCAAGGGAAATCCTGGACTCCCACATGATCAGGCTCCTTACTTTGGTGTTACAAAGTTACGAATTATTGCTTTACAAATACTGTAAATAGTGCAGTTACTGTGCCCACAAATCAGATCTCTGAGTTTATAATCAGAGAAAGAGAATAACTCGTGGTTGAAGCAGGGGAAGCTTGTAGTTTAAACACCCCCTTTATTAATTACCTGCCACTGATTTTTGGATCAATTTTCTAGTTCTTTTAAAGGTACCACACAGCATGTATCATATTCCAGGGACTGTCCCTGAGACTTACATTTTTTTCTCTTTCTTTCTTTCTTTCTTTCTTTCTTTCTTTCTTTCTTTCTTTCTTTCTTTCTTTCTTTCTTTCTTTCTTTCACAAAGGTCTTGTCATAGAGCTCCTAGTAATTCTCCTGAGTCCTGTGATTATGCATAGCATATTTTAACTCTAAGCCCTTATTACAGCACAAAGTATTATTATTTGTTATTGTTATTATTATTAGCTTTGTTGTACAGATGAAGGGGATGAGTGGGAGAGGGGGGAAGAGAGGAGAGATAGACAGATAAATGTCAGAATTAAAAAAAAAACAAACAAATTGCATAAATTGCGTTTCCATCAACATTCCCTCACAAATACAGACATATGGTTGCCAGGCAGTAAGTATGAGTTCAGAGTAATTATTCTTTGGGACATGTCTGAGCAGCAGCTATACCTTGCTGTAATGCCAAAGCACATTCCTAATTAATAACAGGATATGTATGTGTGCCACCATGGTTTTAGAATAGTTCAAGTTTGCCAGTAATATGTTGAGGCCAATTAATTGTTCTGCTTAATTACAATTTGTCTGAGAGTCACTCTGGTTAAATGCATAGGGTTAATTTTTTAAATAGGCAATTTTATTTTAGGCACTATTATCATTATTTAAAAGTCACTCTATGTACATGGGCTTGTTCCAGCTCTGGAGAGCTGAGGGTAAGATTTATCTCTGAAAAGCTAAAATTCCATTCATTCCAGGATTTGATCAATTGCTAAGGCTTTAGGCAATTATTAATTCTTGCTCTAGGTTGTATTTGCTCAATAGTTAATGAGCAAAGTGACCTAGAGCTTCAGATGGACTATTCTAAGGACTTCACTTACAAATAACCGAGAGGAAATCCAACCTCACTGGTATTAGCATTTATTTGCCTGTCTGTTGACCGGAGTTAGGAGGATTTCTGCAGTTCTGTGTGTAATTTAAGCATGACTCATGGAAATGTAGCAGGGGCACATGAACAGAACTGGGAGAGCCTTTCGATATAGTAACTGTAGTGTCATTGATAAAGACACATTGTATTATCACGGACAGAAATCAATGTGCAATGTGGTGGACGTAGACTTCGCCCTGAGTGACAAGCTAGGAGTGTGACAAGAGAAGATAGAGAGGGAGCTGCAGCTCACCTGTGATCTTGGATAATGGAAACCCCATTCCCCAGCCTCTGCTTCTCTGTTGGGAGATGACTTTTTAATGCTGAGTGACAGCTCGACTGGATCTGCCTAGAACCACACTCACTGTGTTTTGACTTTGTATATATTTTCCTATATATCAGATTTGTGTAATGAGATGGGCATATTCTTCACCATGAGTGACAAGTTGGTTGATGACTAACTCATTACTTTGGAAACTATTTCTTTGGGAATTTGAAACTTAAAAGCCAATGACAGTTGCACAGAGCATGTTTTGAATAGCAAAGCGAATACATTTCCCAAAAGAAAAAAAATCTTTGAGCTTTTCTGACTTTGAAAGTAATAAAACCATATTTTCTCAAAAGTATGCTAAAAAGTGAGTGTTGATTAAATTTGGTCAATTTTCTTCCTAATGAGATTGAGTGAGTGAAGTCCTAGTTTTTTTTGAAGTCGTTAGGAACAGAGAAATATGCAAAGCAGTTCTAACCTTCCTTTCTGTGAAAGCTCTCTCCTTTGACAAAGGCTGGTACTGGGAGAAGGAGGGTAAAGACAAGACCATCTCTGGCCACTTCCTGTTCTTTCTTTAAGTATTTGAAAAGTCCTTTCATGATGGTTGAGCAGAAGTGTTCAGATCCCATCTTCGTCTTCACGTGGCTTTGTTCATCGCTGAGACAGTCCATGTCTTCACACTCAGCGTGTGCAATGCTCACATCTGGGGACCTAACACCTAGTCTCTTTTGTACTTGTATTGCCTCCAGATGCTGGTAGGGGTGTGGGTTAGACAGGAAGCCCACGGCCATCTTCCTCTGTTGTGAGAAGAAGCAGAGTGCCCAGGAGGTGCACATGTATCCTTCTTGGAAGAAGTTGTATTAGTTATTTTCTGTTGTTTCAACAAAGCACCACAGCCAAGGCAACCCACGGAAGGAAGGAAGGATGGAAGGAAGGAAGGAAGGAAGGAAGGAAGGAAGGAAGGANTTTTGTACTTGTATTGCCTCCAGATGCTGGTAGGGGTGTGGGTTAGACAGGAAGCCCACGGCCATCTTCCTCTGTTGTGAGAAGAAGCAGAGTGCCCAGGAGGTGCACATGTATCCTTCTTGGAAGAAGTTGTATTAGTTATTTTCTGTTGTTTCAACAAAGCACCACAGCCAAGGCAACCCACGGAAGGAAGGAAGGAAGGAAGGAAGGAAGAGAGGGAGGGAGGGAGGGAGGGAGGAAGAAAGGAAGGAAGAAAGGAAGGAAGGAGGGAAGGGTTTATTTGGGACTATGATTCCAGAGGGGTCTGAGGCTCTCATGGAGTGAACGATGGCAGCTGGAGCAGGAAGTTGAGAGCTCACATCATCAACCACAGCCTTAAAGCTAGACAAGCAAACTGGAAGGGTTGTAAGGCTTTACAACTGATGAACTTCCTCCAGCAAGGCTGCACTGTCTAACCCTCCAAAACAACACCACCAATTGGGAACCAAAAGTGCAAACACCCAAGACAATGAGGCCATTTCTCATTTAAACACGAGAGGCCAGGGCAGCAATTTCAGAGAAAGGATGAGAAGAAACAGAGGATAGCGAGTTAGCGAGGTAGGTAAAGGCAAACATTGATAGGCAGTGGAGAATGTGTTTGAGACATTAGTGTGTAGGTGATAATTGAATCCATTTTAGTCAGATGGAATAGAGATGAGGAGAGATGCTTGTCTGACATGTCCCGTGTGTCCTCTTTAAATGGTTATTCTGGATGGTGTGAGTGGGGATGCTTAGGAAGTTAGAGAGTGGCAGATCTAGTCGTGGGGATCCATGTCTAAGCTGTTGGCCTCCCAGACACAGGGTCGGTGGTTAGGCTAGGGCAGGAGGAAGGGTGCATGATGTGTGCTTGGCATGTCAGGAGGCATCACTGGTGGGATTGCAAGTTGGGTTGGTTATGGGAAGAGATCCAGGCTGATGCCTACATTCCTGGTCGGGTAAGTACAGTGTGTGGGGTAGAATTAAAGAACGGAGCCGACAGAAGATGTCCAGAGAAGTATATCCAGTGGATAGAGAGGGAGTTAGGAGGGTCTGGGTTGTCAAGTCAAGCTGAGCCTTTACACTGGGCTTCAAGTTGTTCCATAAATCATCATAACTCATACAAGAGTAGAACGGTTCCTTTGAAGGTGTTCTGGTCTACTAGGATCCTTCTGGGGGACAGAATGCCTTCTTCCCTTCCATTCCCACAAGTGCCTGACTTTGACCAAACACTTTACCAAGCGTCTTTCAAGAACAATGGCAAGTTTCAGAGATCCAGTTTTAAGCAATATTTAGGAACAAAAGATTTTTTTCCTAAGCAACATGTTATCTTCAGAGGTGCAATTCTGAGCCTAGCAAAGATAAAGATGTGCCCCATGCTAGTGTGTGCAATGACCTGGCTACTTAGACGTTCTGGCATTTCTTCATCTGTATTAAGGTCTTTTGCATGATCTCTGCCCTACCAGAATTGTCCCTGGTTGTTCTGGAGGTCATTCGGGCTGTTCCTTTCCTCTGCCACCCCCATGCTTGGTGGGACTATTGTAGCTAGTAAAATGTGGAGAGAACTGATAAGTGGATGAAGAGGTCAGAGTTCACCACCGTATCTTTCCCTAGTCTTGACAATCTGTGAAGTGTCTGCCAGTACACGGCTTTCTTCTGCTTGGCTTGCTCAGTGATGTGCACAAGCACAGCCCTGGAAGAGGCTTCTGCTGGCAAGCATGTGACCAAGTCAACCTCTGCTGTCACTTACTGCTGCCCCGGAACTCAGCCCATCCTGACTAACCCAGAGAAAACAAACTTCAAGGGTTTATGTGACCTTCGAAATTACGGAGGAAAAAAAAGTCTTTACTGGGGTTTAAGCTCAGGTGCAGCTGAGATCTTCTGAGACTGTCAAAGAACTTTGAGTACGTCCATAGCACATCTCATACATCCATAGCACATCTCGTATATCCATAGCACATCTCGTATATCCATAGCACATCTCATACATCCATAGCACATCTCAGACATCCATAGCACATCTCATACATCCATAGCACATCTCATACATCCATAGCACATCTCAGCTAGACATATCCATGGCTGCCACTGAGGGCGTCCCACTGGTGGCAGGTTCCGTGCTAATGATTTTGTATGCATTGTTCCATTCCCATTCTCAAATGATGTAAACAGTAAATGAACCTTAGCTAATCAACATTCCATGTGGGTGAACTGGGTCAGAGAGGGTTAAATCAGAGGCAGATGCAGAAGAGGCTCTGCAGCCCTCACAGAGCTCTCAGAAATTCTGCTCACAAAGGTGTGCGTGGGTGTGCATGTGTAGTGTGAAATACTAAAAGGGATGCAATCCACCATAAGCTGGCAGGCCCCGGTGGGCTGACTGGCCACTGGCGGGCATGGCTGGCTTGTTCTCATCTTGTGGAGACTCTTTGACTCAAAGCTCCGAAATCTCTCTACTCAGCTTGGTAAGTTCCCACTGGCGGTCGCTACCACCCCAACCCCATGCTTCAAAATTCCCATGGCATTTTGGGGTGCATCTCCTGCAAACCCACACTTGCCACTGTACCTTTCTCTCTGGAACCCAGTTGAGCCACTGTGTGAAGGAGAACACCACACAAACTTGGTTCAGAGTCAATGGTAACTCAACCGCTGGGCACACCACCTAGAATCCTAATCTTGTAAGTCCTATTAAATATAAATTCTCTGGTGGTGAATCCACCAGGATTCGCCATCTAAACTCGGGGGTCACTTGTAGTTACACTTTTGCCCTCCTGCTGTCCCCATCCAAAACCCCCTATCTTTCTCTTGCCTCTTCCACTGTCCTCTGTCAGACCCGGAAGTCCCGCCTACTTGCCCAGTGATTGGTTTCTTTATTCATTAGAAGGGTCACATGAAGTCCCCAGTAAGTCACTCTTCCTTCCAGGCAGCTCCTCTTGGAGAAGCTGAGTTAGCATCCACATACAAACAGTGCCAGGGCTCTGTGTGTGTGTATGCATGTGTGTGAGTGTATGTATGTGTGAGTGTGCATGTGTGTTGGGGGTGGGGAGCTCTGATCTCCCAGTGAACCATTCGGTTCTTCAGTTAACTTCATCTGAATGACAGCACTCTGTGCCCTTCAGGTGGAAGGCTTCAGAAAAGGATCTGTTTTCTCAGGCTAAGGACTTGGCATCCCAGCCAGGCTACGGAAGACTTAGGGGCATGTGTTCCGGAGTCACACGAAGATCCTGCCACTTAACTACATTCACCTGAATGTCACTCTGTGCCTCAGTGTTCCCATCTGGAAGATAGACTTATAAGGAGTTCCTAGCTTGTGGGGCTGTGGGAAGGGTGGGTCCCTCATTTCCATCTTTGGGATCAGATCTTTTCTGCCTCCTTCCCTGCTGTCCACTGTATATTGGGGAAATGATGGGTCAGGCTCCATGGCAGCTTGTTTTTGGCTCAGAGGAAGGCTGGACGGTGTTTAGAGTGTTGAGAAGGAAAGGCAGGCTCTGCTTCCCTTCTTGGGCAGTGACTCTGTACTTTAGGTTCCTCTTGGCAATTTGCTTCCTCCTCTGTCACAGTTGACTCTGTCTGTCCAGACCTTGGGAGCATAGCTTGTGTTCTTGCTAATCTCTGGTTGCCTCATAAGCCTTTTGCTGTTTCAACAATCCCTGGATCTAAGTGTTTCTCTGTGGGATCTAAGTGTTTCTCAAACTTTCTGGCACGAACTGTTTTCCCTCTTGGTCCATGGCTGAGAGGCCAGCCTGAGATAGTGCCTATAGTATGCTCACAACTGTGCTTGGCATGTAGCAAGTGCTGGATAAAGGGAGCTTACAAAATGAGCATACTGCCCACGAGCTCCTGCACTGCCAGCTTGCCCCAGGCACGGTCCTGGGAACATCAACACTCCCAGGCCACTGCCCATCCTCCTTCCAGATTGCTCAGATGTGTAGTCCTACCCGTCCGTTGGCTTTTAAGTAATCTAACAAGGTAAAAGAGATGCAAACTCCACCATACTATTCATGGCATGTGTGACCATTTTTAAGATTTCAAGCTTCTTAGTGTGGCTTATTCATCTGGTTCTGAGTTTCTGCTCCTCCTCTGCAACTGCCCAGTCCAGACTGACCTTGGCACAGTTCTCTGGCCCTGACTTCTTCCCTCTGGGTGTGCCGTGCTCATTTGATTCCTGGTCAGGGATTCTCTGTGCTCCTTTCCAGGGGAGGTAGTTTTCACCATGGGTAAGAGTGCAGCCCTCTACCTAGAAAACCTCTCTGATTGTTACTGGGGCTTCTGGCTTTCTTAAGATTTCTCAGCTCTGAGATGTTCTGTGTCTGAGTTTAGGCAAGACGAAGTGTGTTGTGTAGAAGGTGAGCAGAAGAGATTACGGGAGGTGCTGTCAGGGCACAGTGACCAGAGATGGCATGGAGGAGGGCAAGGCTCTCCTTGGGTTAGGGCAGACAAGGTCAGAGAGATGATCAAACGGGACAATAGCTTGGTTTCATGGAGCAGATGATAGCCAGATTAACTCTATGCTGACTTATTTATTTAGATAGTTTTCTCCATTCTGGAAGCTTCAGGAGCATGTATCTTATCAAAGGGCTTTTTCATGTCCAGAACATTGACAGGCTGACAGGCCTGTCTGCTGTCTGTATAAACTTTGTCTTTGTTTCTCTCTCTCTCTCTCTCTCTCTCTCTCTCTCTCTCTCTCTCTCTCTTTCTTTTTCTTTTTATTCTGAGATAGGGGTAGTCCTGAGCCCACTATGTTACTAAGGGTGACTTTGAGTTTCCAATCCTTCTGCTTCTACCTCCTGAAGGCTGAGATTACATAATATGCCATAATGCTCAAGTTGAATTATCTCTTAATAGAGGAGAAAATAATAATGCATCTGTTCTCTATCAGAAAGTTAGATAGTAATCATGTGATTTAGAAATGTCATGGTTAGAATGTCATGTCTCTATCCAGGGCCAGAGAAAATGATTCTGATTTCATTCTTAGGACCAGTAAGCAAATCTCTGCAGCTCCAGTCCCAAAACTGCTGTTTATCAGGGCAGGTGCCACCATCAGTGACCCTCCAACCTGGTAATATCTAGTTAGTGACCTGACCATCGTGTGACTGGTCTCCTCACTGAGCTGTGACATGGACTCTTCAGTCCTTATTTTCTTTCTTTATTTTCTCTTGTCCTTCTTCCCACTCTTGTGTCAAGATCCACTAGTCTCTTCCCTTGCCAGGACCACATCCATGCCTGACATTATCATTTTTTTTCTGCCACCAACACTTGGTGAGAAGTTTGGTATAAAACAGACTGCTGGTGGGTTGTGAAGGAGGGAATGTTGAATTAACCCATTGCCCAGAATTCAAAAGTGAGCATTTTTAGAACTCTACCTCTGTCCCTTACCTGAGTATGCATGTCTCATGGAGGGCCAAGGAAAAGCCCTGGCTCATCTTTTCTGAGTCTCTGCATCCTTGCCTGGGCCCCGTGTGCCTTTAAGAGTTCTATTTCTTCTATGACAAGCTCTACAATGTGGGCCTTCCCTGAGGCTCCAAAGACACACTGTATCCTGGAGGGCCTGCTCCTGCTGTCTTCGCTTAAACTGAAGCTAAGCTTGCTTTATGCCCAAGCCCAGAAGTTTAAGCTACAATCAGCAACTGTTCTGTCCACCTCAAAAACTTGCAAAAAAGTACCATTTGAAGCTGGGTAAGTGGTTTGGAGCTCTGGGCTGGGCCCGGTTTTCATGGTGCAGCCTTTTGGAGGCTCTTGAATTTTCTAGGAGTCAGAATAGTCATTACTTGATGCTCAGAACTGTTCAGATTTGGTATGCCATTCTTTAAACCAGCAATGATACGATGGATGTACCAATGCAAAGGAATGGTGTAGTGCAGTTAGTTACAGGTCCTCAGCCAACATCACACCTAATACGGGAATCCTCCTTTGACTTTATTTGGAACTTAATCTATTTGTCCACTTAGTGATGAAGCAACTTTCAGTGAAAGTGAGAGCCTTGCAGTGTGATGAACATGTTCAAAGTGAGTCAGGGATGCTTAGTCCCCTGTGGCCTGGGTAGCTTCTGAAAGACATCGAGCCCACCCCTTCCACTGCCAGCCCTCAGCCTACTAGGCTGGCAAAGCTGACTTCCAAAGTCCTTCTCTTCTATGTGCTTATTTTTTTCCAAGTGGTTGAATCATTCTAGAAGCAAGAAACGTGCCTATAATTATAGTCAAAGCAGATGTGCCTTTGCTGGAGAGTGACAGAATCCTGTCACCTGTTAGTGGCTTACATAGGTGGGGACCTGGTGGAATCTGGACATCGGCTGGAGTGGGGCACAGGGAAGCAGCAATGTCTGCTGTGTCCCTTTAACTGGGAGAGCAGAGCTGGGGCAATCCTCACAGCTGCTTTTCTTTTAGGTCACATTGCCCTGGACTACTTGGTCACGTGATCATCTTGGCTGCAGCAACAGTTGCAATATTCTGGAATGAGATTATCATAATTGGCTTAGACAACCTTGTTTCATTCCTTTCTCAGAGCCTGGCAAAAGATCACCCTGAACAAAATCAGAGGGAAAGAAAAGATATTAAAGCAGAGGCTCTCTCAGGGAGAGAGAGACTAGGGGGATCCTAGAAGCCACAAGCCAAAGAGCTGGAAGCCGATTTGAATCTTTTGGGGAACAATTATTAAACAGGAGTTGAGTAAGTATACCGGACTATACACTCTAGAGAACGAGCTGTACTGTCTTGTTAAAGCCATATTTACAGCAGAGTGCCTGGTAGGAGCTTTATAAATATTTATAAATATTTACTGAATAATTGAATACCTAAAAGGAACCTGGAGAAAAGATGAGGAGAAAAAAAAATCATGGACCTCTTCATCATTCAAATGATTTCTTCTAATAGAACTTTCTAGAATAATTGTAATATTTTAAATCAAGCAATGCCATGGCTACTACATGATTGGATTTTGAATTCAGTTAATACTATTCTTTTGTGGAGAAGTGTAAATTTGTGGATCAGTAGCAACTGGAACAAATGTCCTCAGGTTCCTTTAGATCACTGAGGGAAGCCTTTTAAAGAGGGACTATTAAACAAGCAGTGTAAATACTGGAAAAATGTGTATCTTAGTGTGAGAAAGGCTTGAGTTTCAATCCTTTCTCCTCTCCCTTCTGGCTCTGTTGGTTAGACTCCCTTCTCTGGTCACATGTTAGTTATATGTGATATAAAGTGCACAGTATATTGTTTTTATTTTTGTTGTAAGTAGTCTGGTATTCTTGTTATTTTTGTTGTAAGTAGTCTTTTAATGGTAATTTTAATAAAAAAATTACTTGGTGGTCCTTAAGATCCTGTAACTCTTTTGTGTAGGTTCAGATTTCAATATATAGCATTTTGTTGTTTGTTTGGAATTCAGTGACATTTCTTACAGCCTGGGTCTTCTAGACATGAATTCTTTCAGTGTTTATCTTTCTCCTCCCTCCAGGGACACCAATCGCATGCACCCACCCAAGTCCCCTGATGCCGTCCCTGTTCATTTACTTCAGGTTCCCCAGTGCTGTGTTCCACATATGTTTTAAAGTAATTTGTTTTACTTTTTGGTAACATTGAACCCACTGTTAATTCATCAGAGGTGTGTATGTATGTGTTTATATGTTTACAAAAATCTCAATGCTTTTATAGGGCCTGTGAGTTTGATTTGGATTTTTCAGATGGGGTCTCTTGTGGCCCAGCTGGCATTAAATTCACCATATGGTGGAGGGTGACTTTGAACTTCTGACCCTCTGCCTCTGTCTCCTATGTGCTGGCATTCAAGGTCTGTTCTGTATCACCACACCTACTTTTATGTGGTGGTAGAGATGGAATGCACGACTTCATGCATGTTACCTTGGCAAGCCACCTACCAACTGAGCCACATCCTCTCCCGGTCTAGACCTGCGACTTGCTGTTAACTCTGCTAGCTCCAGCAGTCTTGGTTTATAGGCTTCTCCAGTCCTGCTGTGCATCAACTGTTCCTGGTTTCTCTTTTCTTTTATTTTTGCATGCCTGCCTAAAATTTCAATTTGACAACACTGAGAATCTCACTTTGTGAGGTGCAGGATATTTTAAAATTTTATTCCCTGTAAGCATCCTCATGCTTTATTCTTGGGTACTTTGATGGTTTTTTTTGGTTTGTATGCTTGTTTTTGCAATTGTCCAAGGGGTAGGGGTGGGACTGGGTTTTAGGGTTTGTTAAATATGACCATAATATGACTTTATTGTAGGGCTAATTTTGCTCTGCTACTGAGGTGAGATCATTTATGTCATAAATAATGAGGTTTCGAGACTCTTTGAAGATCAGGCATTTTTACTGTCTTGTATGACCACCGAGAACCTTTTAACTATGACTTGTAGAACAAGAGTAGTCCCCATCTTGTGTTAGCCACAGTGAGTGTTCTTTCTTCTCTTCATGTTTCTGTGTTCTTCTTCCCTGACCTGTGTCTGCAGGTCTCCATGGCTCCTTTTGCTACATAGCTTTCTCCTCTCTGGTAATCTGCTGCCGCACCCGCTTTGACACCCAATCTCTCAATTCTATCTCCTCATTTCAGTCTACTTAAACCTCCCTGAGATGCTTCCTTCTGTTCTGAAGCCTGATAACTCTAGCCGGATAAGCCAAAGCAATTACAGGGCTCAGCTCAGTGTGTTCCTCCCCTTGGACTGGCTATCTCAGATACATAATGTCTGATTCTTGAATGTCACTGTTTTATACTGCCTGCTTGGTTTTTCTGGTATTAAATAAGACAGCAAATTCACCCCTGTTGCTCCATCTTGACTAGCTAGACTGGTTACTATAAATCACTCTGCTGATAAAATAAATTGCTTAGGGTACCGCCTGTTTCCAAAACAATTTTCATTATGTAACCAGAACTTAGCACAGCAAACCCACATTCACATGCACGGCAACTCTTGTGCAAGGAGAGTTGCTATGACTGAGTTTTATGTAAGACACGCTTTCCATATGGCTTACATTTTAGAATTTCTTTGTCAGTCTTTCTAATTCATTTTTCTTCTCTTCTTTATCAATCTAAGGTTTTTCTTCATCTTTTCCTTCCATGCCTTTGTTTTGTTGTTAGGGCCCCGTATCCTATGCACAAAATTTCACAATGTTTTGGGATAAGAAATTACTCTTTGTAGCCAATATACACTCCTTGAGAGCCTTAGTGAAATGTGTTTTTTTTTTTTTTTTTTTTTTTTTTTTTTTTTTTTTTTTTTTTTTTTTTTTTTTTTTTTTTTTTTTTTTTTTTTTTTTTTTTTTTTTTTTTTTTTTTTTTTTGCTAAGGTACATGAGAGGCTAAATCAAGGCAGGGTCCTTGATGTATGCCCATTTCTACTCTCTGGGGTTGTTTCCCAGAAGAGAATATTTGCTTTGTAGGATGGGTTTATAAAGAGAAGTGGAAAGTTCAAGCTAAGGAAATCTAGTTTTTCTTGTTGTGTCTCAGCTTCAAGTATTTACTGGGTGCTTATTATAACATATTAATTAGGACCCTGATGTAAGGTACCGGCCACCACAAGGTTTGTAACCCTCTGGCAGTCTGACACCGGTGGATGAGGACCTGAGACATAGTGCTCTGGTTAATCTTTGAGATGTCACAGGAGGCTGTGACAATGGAGGAATGGGGTGAAAGGGAAGGCCTGGAGAAGCAGTTCAGGGACTACAGAGTGCCGGGATGAGAGGCAGAAGCACATCAGGAGAGGAACAGCATCTCAGGGCTACAGCAGGGACAACTGCTGGGGACCAGTGGGAGAGCAGAGGCCTCTCTGTTGTGTGTCTGATGTGCTGGGCCCAGGCATTTGGGTTCTAGGGAACTAGGGCATGTTTTTATTGGGTTCTCTTTCAAGCCTTACTTTGTCTATTCTACTTTTTTTCCGCCGTTGCGGGCTCGGTCACTCAGACATTTCCCAACGTTGTTCTTGCCTCTTCATTCTTCACGAATTCAGCTTGGTCTCACATACAAAAGGGCAAGATCACGCACAAGTACCTAAACCCACGCAGCCCGAATGCACTCCGCCACGGGACAGGGCCCGGTGCTGGTGGGGGCGAAAGGGTAGCTGAGGTCATGCAAGGAAGATGGCAGACAGACAGACAAACCCACCGGCCGATGCAGGAAGCATGCAGCTTGGGCAGTGTGGCCATGAGGCTCACTCCCCATGCTCAGCGTCCCCACCGCTCCCTTCCTCCAAGAGCCTCACGCTAAGCTGGGCGGCCAGCAGCCCGGACGTCACTGCCGCGCGCCGCCTGCGTCATCGCGGCGCGCCGCTGCAGCAGGCGCAGAGCCGAAGCTCTGGCAGCTGTGTGCGCACGAGCGCGAGCTGCCTGGCGGGTGGAGCGGAGCGCGGGGCGCGGGACGCGGTGCGGGCTGCGGCTGCAGGACGCCGCTGGGCCGGAGCGCGGGGTCAGGTGCGTGGGCGGGCGCCACTCTCCCCGGGCTCGCCCGAGGCTTTGCAAGAGTCCGGGGGGGACGCCCGGGTCCCCCCTGGAGGGGGCCGGGCAACGGGATGGGTGGGCACGTTATTGCTCCCGGGACCCGGCTGCAGTGACAGCATCCGCAGGGCTGCCATCCCAGCACCCTCAGTCCCGGGGGGCGGGGAGGGAAACCGAGGCAGCGCGGGGGGGGGGGGTTTGCTCCGCGAGCAGCTGGCTCCAGGGACCGCCCGCTGACAGCAGCCCCGCGGACCTCATGGTGTCCCGGGAGTGCTATGGAGACCCCTGCCCTCTCTGCAGCGGGAGACAGCCGAATCGGGTGGCATGCTGCCCATTTTCCAGATGGGAAAAGCAAGGTGTAGCAGTTAACCAACTTGTCCAAATTCACATGCGTGGTGTGCAGCCGGGCCTTGAACTCCAGAGGAGCCCGCTTGCCCCTGCCTGTGGCCGACTGTCAGATTTTGTTTTCTGCCCTGCTCAGCACAGCTGTCTAGAGCCTCTGGGATTCTTTTCTTTTATTCTCCTCCCCTCTCCTGAAAAAAAAAATTTTTAGCTTGACCTCAAGTAAACCCTGTGGGGCTGGAGGAGCAAGGCTTGGACGTCTGTTGGCACAAGCCTCCCTTTCCTCCTCTGCTCGCCTCATTTCTTTTCTCAGGCCGCAGCGAGTGCTCCCCCAGCTGTGTTGCCATTCTGAACCGGAAATTGGTAGGGGGGGGGTGTCGAATCTTTATAATAAAGAACTTTCCCACCAGATGCGATGCTTTACTGGTCTCTGGTGTCAGCTGATTGCTTATGCTGACCGGCTAAGGACAGATGTTGTTTTGAGGCTAAACAGTTATGGGAGCAAATCCACGTGGGGATTGTAAAGAGTCCAGGGGTTCCTCTTAGAGAACAGTGTTCTCTCACTGAAGGTAGATTTTGATTTTAAGAGAAGAATCTAATGCTAGGTGAAAAAAAAAAGCCAACAGTTAAAATAATTAAAGATGATATAAGAAGGTTTTTAAAAATTTTACAAAGCTGGAGATATGACGCAGTGGTTAACAGTCCAGCCGATCTTTCAGAGGATCAGAGTTTGGTTCCCAGCACCTATATTAGGTAGCTCACAACGTAGCTCCAGGGATCTGATGCGCTGTACCGGCCTTCTCCAGCACTCATATGTATATGCATATACATGCACACATATTCATTAATAATAATATAAAAGTTTTGTCCTCATCCTCCCAGGGAGTACTCAGTTGTTAACAAAAGTGAAATAATTATTCGTTGCAAGCCAGCATTATTACAAGTGCCTTATTTTGAAGTTGTCTTCGTTTTTACAAGTGACTGCTCATGGCAGTTTTGCCCAGGAATCTGAAGGCTACAGGTGCTGTATCCTTGTATGTTCGGGAAATACTGGTCTGTGAATGTTGACCTTTGAGGTCAGGGCAGCTTAGCAGACATGTAAACAGATCGGGCCAGATGAGCACTCTACCACGAAGCTATAGCTTTTTGCTGCTACTCACTACACTAGAAATCTGTCAGTTCATGTGATATCTTGTTACTAAGCAGAACTGTGAGGAGAGGAGCAGTTTGAGGCCCGGTGTTACGTCTCTGGATACTTCCTTGAGTATTGCTTATTTCTTACAGCACATGGTTTAGGACTTCCACGTTGTGACATGGAGGAGTCTTCAGTGACAGTTGGCACAATAGACGTTTCTTATCTACCCAGTTCATCGGAATACAGCCTTGGCCGATGTAAACACAGCAATGAGGACTGGGTAAGTTCAAGAAACAGCCCACTTACAATGTTTGCAGTGATATCAAAGAAACTGCTTCCAACTCTTAGAAATGGTGTTTTTACAATCTAAGATTTAAAATTTTTAGTAGTATTAATTGGGAAGAAAAAAATGGATGAAAAATTTCAGAGCAGTAATTGTATTAAAAGCAAATTTCTTGTGTGGAGACATAAACAGTAACCATTGTTTTGTGTAGTGTGGTTAAACATATTTTCCTCTCAGTATCTACCACACATAAGCCTGAGTTTTATAATGGAAAGGAAGTCTAAAACATAAAAAACAGGGAAGTTAAACTAGTTGAAAAGCATGCATTTTTTTTTTGTGGTGTTACTAATTCAGTATTACATGGAGTGTTAAAATACCTCAACAAAAATTTATATTAATTGGTTGTTTTTAAGAACATTGCATCAGTGGGATCTGAAAAACAATGAATGGAAAGTTAAAGAATAATCTTAAACGGAAGGACAGGGCTTGACTCTGGTCAGGTGATGCGGCTGTGATTTAAATTCTAGGCTTTAAATTCTCTTGGTAACAGAATGTCATTAAACTTAACTTTGTGTTTCTTCTAGACTGTTGTAAGAACACCTGCTCACTGTGTCAGGCCTGCGTGGTTTTCCTGTGGGAGTATGGGAGTAGTTGTGCTTTGGAAGGGCATACGGTTGACTGAGCACGGGGGTTCGGGAGGCTGACTTCCTCATCCCACTGTCAGAGGTCCCTCTGACCCCTGCGTCACTCTTCTATCTCTGCTTCTATGAGGTCCACATTTTCAGCTTGCTCTTGTAGGAAAGGCAGAAGTTGCGTTTGTGTGTCTATTGGGCTATTGTTAGCATAACTAGCTCCCAGCTTCTGTGGTTTTCACTCCTTTTTGTGGCTAAATAACAATCCACTGGGTAATATGGATTATTATCCATTCCTATTGTGGTGAACATGACAACTCTGTTGATTAAACCTGTGAATACTGTATCCAGCACGTAGCAGCTGTTACAAGCTATGATTGTTTTAGGAAATCAACTTTTTCTTCTGTACCAAAGTTTTTTCCAAGTGGTGATGGTAGAACAAGATACCTTACATGGAAAACACTCAGGGCACGTGCAGTTACACTGCCGACAATGGGAACATCATCATTTCTCTTCTATTTGCTTGCCATCTAGACAGTTTCTGCCTTATGTTTACTAGGTTGACTGTGGATTCAAACCTACCTTCTTCAGATCCGCAACACTGAAATGGAAGGAGAGCCTTATGAGCCGGAAGAGGCCCTTCGTGGGAAGGTGCTGCTATTCCTGCACACCGCAGAGCTGGGTAAGAACACCCCCACCCCCCACCGCACTTTGCTGCTGCCGAGGGTTTTCAGTGTTGTGTGTTTTGTGTTTGGTCTTAATGGACTTGACTCCTTTAGAACTGAGACCCCCGACCCCTGTTTATAAGCCAAAGAAATGGACTTAATTTCTATTGCTGTTCATTTATTAAATGTTATTGGTCTATAGTTAGGGGAGAGTTGATTTTTCTTTGAGCTCATAGCATTGATGGAGTGGTCAGTACCTGCTGGGCTCTGACTTTTGGCCCCCAAGAATACCCTTGGTTTTGTTCTTTTGTTGAGAAATAAGCATGTCACACCACTTCTGCATTCTTTGAGAAGAGCCGACTAGGTGAAAGGTGAGCTTCTGATGGCATTTAGTGACAGGATAAGTTAGCAAACAGGATTTCCTTTCCTACTGCTCTAAGGTGAGAGTTATGTTTTGAAGGGTTGTGTTAGATGTTGAGCTCTTCCTGAGATGGACCAAATACTTAGGACCCCGAAACCGTCTTTTACAGAGGTTGTTTATAACTTGTGTGAACGGCTAACTGTGCTGGTAAATTATCCCCTGGAGCTGACTTGGCAGGAGGTTCAGTTCTGAGCCTGGCATAAAGGTATTTGTTAACATTAGCAAGCTTTAGCAGAGCCTAAACAGCTCTTATCCATTGTCCAGGTCTGCTAAAGAATGGCTTGTTAGAGATGCTGCCTTTAAACTCTATGGGCCTTAATGCAAGAATTCATTACAACTGAAGGGGCATGAGAATTGCCAGTCCAGGGGTGAGGCCATTTCGGATTTAGAGGGTAGGAGAAACAAAGATTTAAATAGAAGGTCATGTGGCTTTTCCTTTTAGACTGGCCTCTCACCTAATTCTAATTTTGAATGCCAGACAATACCTAAACTGTGGTTCTGCGACAAGCAGTATTGCAAGTGCTACATTGTATTGCAAGCTAGAGCTGCACAGGGAATTACTGTGCAGTGGTGACCATGGCCTGGGGCTGGATGGATATATTGTAACAGGCTGTTGTGGAGTGGTGACCATGGCTTGGGGATGGATGGATATATTGTAACAGGCTGTTGTGGAGTAGTGACCATAGCCTGGGGTTGGATGGATATATTGTAACAGGCTGTTGTGGAGTGGTGACCATGGCCTGGGGTTGGATGGATATATTGTAACAGGCTGTTGTGGAGTGGTGACCATGGCCTGGGGTTGGATGGATATATTGTTAGAGACTGTTGCTTTCTGTGTAGCAGGGGTAAAGGATGGAACTACATTCTTCTTGCTGTTCCTCCATGCATTTAAGACAATTTGTTATTAAATGTTTTTATACTTCTTGGTATCTGCCTCTGTTCTTTGAAACTCCAGTTTTCTGTAAAGAGATTAAGTGGTTTTTATATCTTGTTGGCAATTTTTAGTCTTGAATTTTTACGATCTTGCTCACATTGGTAAAGATCACATGTAAAGAAAGTGACTGGTAGCTGTACTTTTCAGTATTAACTGGCCAGTCATTTTAGGGACTAGAGATTGACTCCTTAAGTTTTGGCAGCCTCGGTTTTCTCACTCATTCAATGGTAATAATTCTTGTGTGTCTTATGGGCCAGGAGCCCACGAGTGACTGGTATTTAGGATGATAGTTTGTATTTGGGGAGCGTTGAAAGCTGTGACTTCTGTGATGGAGGCTGATTGTGGGTCCCCTCTCTGTAGGGATGGAGGGAGCCATGGTGTGGGAAGGAAGAGATACCATTGCCTTTGGTTTTAGGGTTTCAAAGTTAAACTTGAGTTTGTGACTATCTTTGAAGTATAAGAAGTACTATTCAATAAAACATGTATTTTCTTCATTCTGTAAGTTTTTAAGCAGTAATCACTACTGTTATGCTTGGATTTTAAATGTCTAGAGACATTAGTGGGATTCTTGACCATCACATCAGCTGTGAATTCATGTGTACATTCATTTTGTTTTTATAGGAAAGGTTTTTCAACCCCAGTATCCCATCTCTGGGTTTGCGGAATGTTATTTATATCAATGAAACTCACACAAGGTAAAAAGACATTTCTTATACTTGTAATAATAAGTTGTAGAAGTTAAACTCTGCCATGCTGGTTAGTGTACTTCACTATGTACCTGTGGTTTCTGGAGTGGAGAGCGTATAAGCTTTTCACACAGGGCCTGCATCTAAGGCTCAGAAGCAGGACAGCTTCTGGAGGCCTGTCAGGGTGACTGCAGCTCTACCATGTGGTGAATGTGCCACCTGTGGTGTTCCTTAACACATGCATATAATTAACTTTTGCTAAGAAGTAGGGAATATTTCTTTGACAAGAGATATAGGTTTGAATGTCTTATATGTTGTGACTATTTCATATTTCAAAAAAAAAATCTAAATGTGTCCAGTAAGGTGACTTAACTCAGTGGTTCTCAACCTGTGGTATATGATCCCCTTGGGGGTCAGAAGACTGTTTAATAGTGCTTGCAATAAACTAATGAGAACAGCTAGATAGTCTGAATATTAGATATTTACATTATGATTCATAACAGTAGCAAAATTACAGTTACAAAATAGCAACGAAGTAATGGCTAGGGGTCACCACATCATGAGGAACTGTGTTAAAGGTTCACAGCACTAGAAAGGTTGAGAACCACTGGCTTAGCCTGATGACCTCCTGATTATGGTTTCTAGAACCTATGATAAGGAGAGTCCATGTCTGCCATTGGCACTCACCTGACTGTGTGCTGTGTGTGTGTGTGTGTGTGTGTGTGTGTGTGTGTGTGTATTTGCGTTTGCTGACATGTACGTGTAGTCACAAACACAGCACTGGATCATCTCTGTACTAAGTCGATGTCCTTTTGTTAGTGTGTATCCACTGCAGAATGGCGGCCTTCACTGTATTTTCATGGTGTGTGTCACAATGCCACGCTCAGAGTCACCTCTCTCTTTCCCTTCGCCACGTCTCCTTCCTGTTGGCCCCTCCCTGCACTAAATCTTTTTAATTTACTTACTGATGATAATTTAAAACATCGAGTTCTGACTTCCAAGTTCCAAGTATACAGGGATTTAGTAGGTGCCAGAGAAAGAGGCCTTTGTTTTCCGTTAAGTTAAAGTTAGAGGATAAGGAAGAGTTTGTGAAGCAAGAGAAACAGAAGCCAAAACTACTGCAGGACTTACAGTTCTTAGAGTTCTTAGGGCCTCTTATCGCTGGTGGTAAGAGCTGTTCTTGGTCATGAAAATTCTGTGAAAGGTGATCCAGGAAGCCAATGCTTGGATTCAGTCCTCCATGGTCCTGCCTTAAGTACATGAAGAGGGTCTTGTCTGAGAGTGATGAGGCCAGCTTGTCTGGATTGAAGCTTGCTTTTGTCAGAGAACCGCAGCCCAAGGCCATGGGCCTTCTCTCCATTCTCAAGTTCCTCTGTCGTGCCTTTGTTTCAATGCAAAGCAGAGAGGAGAGACTGCTCTATGAAGTCAGGTTTTATTTCTTGTTTTTTTAGTTGACATGATTGTGATTCTAGGTAGAGAAACAGTTTCTTCTTCATGTAAATAGACATTTTATGTATGAAGCTAAAATTTTTGTCTGTTATTCCCATTTAGAACAGTTTTTAAGACAGTTTAAAAAGCATTGACTATATTGACTTGGAAGCCCACACTAGTTACTAGTTCCGGCTGCCTGTGTGCTAGATGACAAAGCCTAAATGTGTTTATGAGCAGGAAAGGCTCTGTGCTGTACATGCGCAGGCCAGTTGCCTGCTTTTTTTTTTTTTTTTTTTTTTGGTTTTACGAGACAGGGTTTCTCTGTGTAGCCCTGGCTGTCCTGGAACTCACTTTGTAGACCAGGCTGGCCTCGAACTCAGAAATCCGCCTGCCTCTGCCTCCCGAGTGCTGGGCGTTCTCAGGTACTCCCTCACTCAGGCACACTCCCACCTCCACGCATGCTCCCTGGGTTTCAGAGAGTGCTTGGGCACACATCGTAATAACCATCTGGAAGAGTTCACTGAACACAGACTTTAGCTTGAATTCAGCAGTGAGCTAAGCTTTCAGGAGATGAGGAGAGTGACAGAGGAATCAGAAGCCATGCGAGCAAACTAGTCACAGACAGTTCCATAGTTACCGACCTCAGAGTTCAGAGTTATTGACCTCACGTCTGCAGTGTGCCAACAGTGTCACTGTGGAGGAAACAACAGTGTCACCGCATGCCATTATCATACATGGTTTCAAATCACCACACAGTGAGATTCATGGCTTCTGATTCTGAAGTGCTTCTCTGTACCCCAGCTAATCACCATGCCATCACCATCACCTATGAGAGAATGAACGTCCCCTTAGATAGACCTGCTGTGTGTTGACAGTGGGAAAATGTAGCTATTGAGAAGCCAGATGTCTTTGATCTGATTGCCTTCTAATTTACTTTGAGACTCAGTGCTTGTCTTGGAAGAATGTTTCAATACAAAAATTGCCTTTCCTATTGGGAGGAGGCCTCTAGGTTTACTTTATGTCACCTCTAGCTACCGCTGTGCCCTGTCTGTCACCTCCATCTCCTGCCCACACCCAGCTAATGGGTGACATCCCACTTAGGTGTCTTTGTAGTGCTGTTGATGGAGTCAGGCTCTTCTTTTGGGTTACTATTCAGCAACGATTTAAGCATGAGAAGGAATTTCTAGGTTTCAGTTTTACCTGAGACTATATGAGAGCAATTATGAGTCAAAATGGCTGTGTAGGGCCATTTTGAGTCAAAATGGCTCTAGAGTCATTGGCTGGAATAAATGACCTGCAACTCTTTCTGTGGGTGGAGGACACTCTGTAGTAGAGGTGTTCTGCGGTGCTCACTGAGAAGGTGTGTGTGTTACAGGCACCGAGGATGGCTGGCGAGACGGCTGTCTTACATCCTTTTTGTTCAAGAGCGAGATGTCCATAAGGGCATGTTTGCCACCAGTATTACTGACAATGTACTGAACAGCAGCAGGTGAGAGTGGGGCCACTGTTGACAAAGCAGGGACAGGGCGGATGTGGCCGTGGGCGGGGGTGGGAATTAAGCCCCTTCTGTTGGTTTCTCTGCTTCTCTCTCTAGGGCAGTGCTTGCATCTCTGAACATTAAGTATTGAGTCACAAAATTCCGGAGAGTGGCAGGCAGGGAAAGACTGCCCCTGGGGTGGGCGGTCCTGGCTTGTGGACTGTGTACTGACGAGGCTTCTAGAATGTGGAAGCAGCCATGAGCCAATGTTAGAGATGTGTACACATGTGCCTAGGGTTCCCTATTCAATTTTCTGTAATACCGATATTGGAGGCAACCCATTTTCTGTGTTGATAGCCTAAAGAGAAGTATTTGGTATTCTGTCTAATGGGGTTTGAGGACTTAGACCCAAGCTCTGAGAGACTTGTTTATCTTTGAGGGAGGCAGACATCAGCAGACTATAAAGGGAAGGAGCGTCACACCTTCATTAATGTGCGCCAACCCCAGGAAAGCAACTGTCTAATGAGGCAGTGAGAAGCTGGAGTAGCCTCAGGGAAAAGGAAACTAGGTGCTTTAGAAGATTTTGAGGTGCAGTAAATAACTTCAGTGGATTACGAGTGAGCTAGGGGAGAGATAACAGCCCGGACAGAGTTCTCTCTGAGGGAGAAAATGAGCAGTGGAACCTCACTGGGGACAGAGTGATTAGGTTGCCCAAGTAGCTGCAAGCCTCTCTCAGAAGACTAGATGAAGTCAGCTCACGCTGTCTGTACTTTTAGTCCCAGGGTGGCAGCCTTCCCTCTATGCTTATCAGGATTCTAGAAGTTTCAGATAATCTTGTCTCTTGGGGGAGAAGTTTTCTGTCAGATAATGGAATTCCAGAGAAAGCCCCTTCCAGTGTCTTAGGTCAAAAGAGATCATGGAGAGCTTCGAAGCTGAGGGAAGTTTCCAAGGCCTTCCATTTACTTTTAATTTAAAGAAGTTCACCTTGCTCCATGCTTGAGGGGTAGTTTTCTGAGCCTCACAGTATGGAGTCTGAGTGAGAGTTTCTCTTCTCTGCCTCCTGTGAGTGGACCACCTCAGAGGTGTAGCTTAGAGTTAGAGGCCAGAGATGGGGTTTGTAATGTTTGTTTGTAGCTTTGTGGAGAGCTGTGGCTCTAACCCCACAGTGTTGGACACTGTAAGAACTCAGGAAAACATGTTACATGAATGATTGAATAGTCGACAATAGAGACATCACATTAAATACCTAAAGAAGCATCCTAGGCCCATGCCCTAAGTGCTTAAAACTGTCAGGTAACTGCAGCGGTGGGATGAGCCTTTCCTGCCGCACATTCTTATGGCTCAGTGTTGAGCTTTGCCTTTGTAAAATGACTGGTTCACAAGGAGAAAAGGAAAAGTAAACAGTCTGTCTTAGTGCTTCTCAGAGTTTTACATGCGGTCCTGGTGAGGTGCAATATAAGCAAATGGCAAATTATGATTGCTAAAGAAAAGCCATGCGTTACTTTGACTTTTTTGGGTGGCAGTTTGTTTTACTTTGTTTATTATACTGGGTTACCTACTAGATTACACAATCCATTTTCATGAAGACTGTTTGTACGTTGAGTACGTGCTCCATTGTGAGTTATGTCCACAGGGCGGCCTTCTTTCCCCTTGCTTTGCTAAAGTGTAACTTGACTGAGGCATTCAGTCCCACAGCAGTCACTCAGATCTCTGAGTGAATTCTTAGATCTGTCCAGATGTCTAAGGAGCCTTTGGCTTAGGATGCCCACCATTATAAAGGTGTTATTACTGTTATTTATGTATGTATGTAGGAGTGTGTGTCTCTATAGGAGGAGGCTATAGGAATGTCCAATCCCTTGGAGCCATTGTGAGCTGCCTGTTGTAGGTGCTGGGAATCAAACTCAGGTCATCTGCAAGAATAGTACATACTCCTGACCACTGAACCATCTCTCCTGATTCTGCCTGTCAGTTTTATGGCCAACCCTGGCTGATGGTCCCAACCTGTATTCTCTCTTTCGCTGCTATACTACATATTAAAGAGAACCTATGCATTTTCTGCATATTAAAGATAACTAACCTTCTATTCTGTTTTTCCAACATATTCATGTATAGCTATAGTTTGGGAACTATCAGTATGTCCTGTTACATAGAATCTGTTTCATTGTCTGGCTTTCACGCTGAAATCAGAGTCCAAGAGGCAATTGCTGAAGTGGCTGCGGAGTTGAACCCAGATGGATCTGCCCAGCAGCAGTCCAAAGCCATCCAGAAAGTGAAAAGGAAAGCCAGGAAGATCCTGCAGGAAATGGTCGCCACCGTCTCCCCAGGGATGATCAGGTATTTCAGGCTAGGGTAGCTTGAGGCCAGATCCAGCCTGTTTCCTTCAAATAGATTGGAGCTGTTGGATCTTCCTTTCCTCCACCAAGGAAGATGTGTGAGCAGGGTACTCATGTGTTCCATTGATAAGTCTATGTGCTCCCTTGTGAACGGGCACGCAGACGCTTCAGGCTGCTTTACCCATGCCGATGGGTGTCAGCTGCTCTATTATGGGTGTCCCCTGTTCTCTTCAGATGGCTAAGTCAAGCCTTACATGTCCATGTCTGACACGGAGGGGTTGAGTGGTAGAAGGATCCTTTTGGTCACTAAGTTAGCCTGGCCACTCGCCTTTGAAGTGCTAAGTGCTGCTAGAGAAAAATGTGTTCATAGTTGAGAGCCAGCAGGGGCTTCTGTGAGCAGTGTCTGCCTTAAGTGCATATGCCCAATTTTCAGTTCACATACCCAGGTGCACACACACATATGTATTTTTAAATTTGCAATACTTTTTACAAATACTTTTACAGATTTCAATTTAAAATTAAATTTACAAGTACTTCTAGGTTATAGATCCAGAAGCAGAGAGAGGCAAAAGGAAACTACATGCAGATTTATAACGTACACACGTGTCTCTGTACATACAGATTGAAATGTGTTTATTTCTGTCAGGCTGACTGGCTGGGTGTTACTAAAGCTCTTCAATAGCTTCTTCTGGAACATTCAGATTCACAAGGGTCAGCTCGAGATGGTAAAGGCTGCAACTGAGGTAGGATTTCTGTTCTCTGTCAGTCCGTTTCCCCGTGTGTGGATGCTGTGTCTCCTGTGTGCGTGGATGCTGTGTCTCCTGTGTGTGTGGAGTGCTGCTGGAGCTTGTTCAGAATATCTCCTCTGTGCTGTTCGCCCTTTGAACCCATTTGGAAACCCTCCCCCCAATACACCCTTTGTGGAAACAAGCAGGGCCATCAAAAATGTGTAGTGCTTCTTTTGTAATTTACCTTGCAGCAACTCTGAACACCAAGTCACACAAGACTGCTTTATGCATAGTGACTTAAAGGCACAGGCAGAGGAAACATCAACCCTCCTGGCTCTAGAACCTGCTGCTCATTTCCATGATGGTTTCTATGAGGATTGCTTCCTCAGCAGAGGTGTGGGTCAACTTGAACCGTTGTGTGCTCTCCCCACGGTCGCTTTGTTGTGTAGTGGGGCTATGTAGGCCCTGAAGAATTCCTGGAGCATGTTGGTGGAGAGCGAGTCATTGACTGGCCAGTGAGGGATGACGGTAACCAAACAAAGTAGGACAGAACCTTCACTCCTGGGCCTTAACATTGTTCCTTCCTTCTGCCCTAGACGAACCTGCCGCTCTTGTTTCTGCCGGTGCACAGATCCCATATTGACTACCTGCTGCTCACCTTCATCCTCTTTTGCCACAACATCAAAGCACCGTACATCGCCTCAGGCAATAATCTTAACATCCCCATCTTCAGGTGAGATAAGCCTAGCTGAGGTTAAAGGTGGTAAAAAGCTAGTTTGGTCAGATAGATTGGACACACCTTTAATCTCAGTGTTTCAGAGGCTGAGGCAGGTGGATCCATGTGAATTCTAGGCCATCTTGGTTCAGACTGCAAGTTTCCAGTCGGCCAGGGGCAGATAGTGGGTCTCCTTCTCAAAAATCAAAACCAGAAACAAAACCCCCAAACCACCACAAAACTGATTGCTTTGAATATGGGATTTGCTGTTATAAAAGGGACATTAGCCTTTTTATTGTAGCATGATGCTTCATTGTGTAACATTGGCATAACACACAACACAAGCCTTGCCCATCTCGCTGTCTCTGTATTTGATATGGGCTACTTTCTGGAGTGTGTGCAGGCAACCTGAAGGATAGTATCAGGCAGCAAAAGGCCATTAAAGGGCAGTGGACCAGGCCTGTCCATGGAAGCTGGGGGACGGCATGGCACTGTGGCATCTAACGCCAGCAAGGGTGACCCTGCTGCCACTTTGACCTCACGACGCAGAGAACCCAACCCAACACTTTTACCGGGCATTTCCCAAGGATGCTGTGGTTTGCACTCAAGGGAACAGTGTTGAAAGGCAGAGAGAGGCTCAGGGCATGGTTGTAGGAAAGTGAAGGCAGGTAGGTGCGCTGGAGCAAGTTCTGGGAAGCCCACAGGAAGGCCAGAGGCAGGAGGGGGTAGCTGCACAGATAGGGCTGGATCAAAAGCCGTTCTAAGCTCAGGATGGGAAGCTCCTGACTGAATGCATACTCAGACCCGTATGTCGACTTCTCATTCTAGACGTGAAGAAATTAATTCTGATCTGTTGTGAGAGTTCAGGCAAATGATGAGGGCTTATGTCAGTATAGCCGTGTTCTTGGAGAGGAGAGCAGAGACAGACTGAGAAGGAATTAGTAACCTGAGTTCCTAAGAGTCAGTGCTTGCCCCCATTTGGGGCTCAGCAGAGGATGTAGGGAGACTAGATCTGCTGTCTCCCACGTGTGGTCACCGAGGAGAAGCTGGTGAGGACTGGGTTGAGCTTGTCTGAGAAACTTAACTCGTAACTTCCAAGCAGTACTGAGGCCTGCCTGGAGTTCTAATGCAGTGAATGCAGAGAGAAACTGCAGGGAGGGGCTGGTCGCTGGAGGCAGGGCCTCCCACAGTGGCATTCAGCCTAGGCCCCAGCCTCACCTTGTGGGATGCTCTTCCTGGTCCACTCTCAGTTCTCTAGATCCTGAGTCTGCAGCTAGCCATATCCATGTAATCATCCAGCAGAAAAGAAGCCACCATTGCGGTGGTCAGTGGTCTTTATCCTGATGAGACACACTTAGCCCTTGCTGTCAAATAGAATCGTGTAATGGGGAGCATAGACAGACAGTTGGCATAGTGACACTGACAGGAACCTACAGGACAGATGTGTCTTCACAGGGGCTAGATACCCTCGTCACACCCCACAGCATTTTTTCCCAGCACCAAGGAACCAAGAAACTAGATTAGAAAATCACCAGACAGGTTGGGGAGATGGTACAGTGGTAATCTGCTTGTGAGGCCCTCAGGCCTATCTCAAGAATTGTGCAGGACAAGTCTGGGTGTTGTGGTATCTGCTTGTGGTCCCCATGCTGGCGAGGCAGAGGTGGGTGGCACCTTGGGCTCTCTGGCAGCCAGCCTAGCCTGTCTGTCAAGCTCCAGGCCTGTTGTATGTGGATAGATCTTGATTAATGGCAGTTTGGGGTTGTGTGCTGGCCTCACATGCACCTGTGCACTCACGCACACATGCACGCATGCACGCACATGTGCACGGCAGAAAGTCCTGGTCTGAGTACTAAGGTGGCTTGCCTGCTGGGGCTCTCCTGTGGTCAGAGTTGCTCACAGACTCATTCTCTCCAGATCTGGTTTTGAGTGAAGCCTTTTGTACATGCCAGTCATCTCTCATTTCTCACAATTCTCACATCTCTCATTTCTCACAATTTCTCCTCAGAAGCTCAAGCCATTGCTTAGCTTCCCACAGAGCGGACACTGGCATTTTCTTTTGTCTCATTTAAGTCTCCACAGTGACAAACATCTCAGGCTACAGTGTTCACTCACTGAATTTATTCTGAAGAATTTCAGAATGATTCTATAGTTCACCAACATCTTACCTTGGTTTCCATAAACAGATTCAAAAGAGATCAGAATGTTAACATTTAATATAGTATTGTTACTTATACCAATGCAAATACTAGTATTTATTTGAAAACAATTTCTCTTTTTGAAAAGACTAGGAAGAGGTTGTAAATTTAGGAAAGCTGACAGCAGACTTCCAGATTCATATCTAAGCTTATCAGCACTGCAGAAAGACACCTGGAGCTGGGAGCAGAGCTGTTTTATTCCTGTATGGACAAATGATAAATACTGAGACCAGAAAAGGAGGTCTGGTTCCCTGGAACTAGAGTTACAGAAGGTTCTGAGCTGCCGTGTAGGTGCTGGGAGTTGAACTCAGGTCCTTTGGAAGAGTAGCCAGTCATCTTCACTGCTGAGCTGTCTCTCCAGCTCCTGTCTCCTGTTTGTAAAGATGGTGAGACTTGATTCCAGT